>JAWZYU010001314.1:0-33964 GCA_038380435.1 Ryuthela nishihirai | reverse complement strand
CTCTCAAGGCTACACTCAGTATAATATGAACATTTCACACACATCAAGACTATAACCAATGTATCTTTCGACGCACATATTGTTGCTTTGCTGAACTTTTGATTTTAAAGAACAAATTAACGTATTACACTAGATACATGTAATTAGAACATTGAAAAGCTTTGAAAGTGTAAGAGACGCATTTAGAAGTTTGAAACTGTAAAGTTATGTAAATAACAGTGGCTGCTCGTGACTTTCTAAATAAGTGAGACCAGTATATTTTTGCGTAAAGAGAAATGAATTATGCAGGGGCGATGACGTTCAAATGGTAATGCGCCAAAACAAATCTCATACTTGCAGGTTTCACTCCCTTGAGCCTGAATTGTGATTTTTCCAGCTAACCCCAACTCTGTCGTCGGTGAGAAAAGGAAAATCGATTGGCTTGGAAAAGAACCTATATGTGTGTAATAAAATTTTCATACATATATATTATGATTTATGTTGTATGAGTTTATTTTATAAATATTTGTTTATGTTCAGAAGCTGACTGCATGAAGTGAAAACGTTGAAGGGACTGCATACCTCAAACGTTTTCACTTGGTATATTTACCTATATTAATATATAATTTATTCATTTATAAATAAATAAATAAATAAATACCCCCTCAAGCAGCTGCTTGCCACAGAGGTCTGACAGGAGTCTGTCAGAGACGGTCTGAGAGGATGGCAGGACCTCAGCAGAAAAATGACACAAACAGCCATGCCTTACCCGGGGCTCGAACCCAGGTTCCGTAGATCAGTATCCAAGTGCGCTAACCACTCGGCCATAGTATTTATTATATGATTTTTAATTCCTATTGTATCCATATTTCGCATTTGGTGAAATTATCAAAATTTATATTACTCCCATATTTCTCACAGCTTCCATCGTACATCCCATGTTTCTTTTAACATTTAAGCTATACCAATAACCAGGGGCAGATTTATCGATAAGGCGATTAAGCGTCCGCCAATCGTTCTGTAAATTGTTTTCATAATTGAAGAGGCCAATTCAACTAAACACCATAGGTCCCTAATTGCTCTTCCGTTAGGGCCTCTAGACATGTAAATCTGCTACTACCAATCATAAAACCGATTCGAATTTAAAATCATTTTTAATTTTTACATTTGTTAGTGCAGGGTGGGAGGGATATTCATGCGCCCTATTGAATTTGAACGGGAAATTTGCTATTGAATTTATATTGACTAGTGACAAGAGGGGGAACATTTTTATATATGGTGATTTCATTTGTCCCTAGGGAATCCCTATGGGATGAGAAACATATGCTTTTTGCGTTGTATACTGCCATGGGCGTTCCAAGGAGGGGGGAACAAAGGCCTTCCCCTTGAAACTTTGAACTAGAGAAATTTTTCTCTTTGAACTAAAATAATGTATTCGCCAGAGGCGATACGCTATTCTTCTAGTTCAAATGCGAATCTCCTGTTACAAGGCAGCTAAGATTCACATCTTCTTGGGTAAGGTTACATGCTACAGGATTTATGTCTTCCAGAACAATATGGTTGTAATATCCAAGTGGTGTTTCATTGTCATTGGGTTGGGTTGTTTTACCTCTGAGCGGCACTTTTTTGCACACCATGGGCTAAATGGCCAGGTCACATGGACCCCGAAGGCTCAGAGAAGGTTGGGGGAGGGGACCCACTGGAACAGCTGTTGGGAGACAGATGGTAGCCTCCCGTCAAGGCCATCCAGCGTGTTCTTTAATGTGCACAGGGTATGGCTCTCACACACAAGGGGTCACGGCTTAACGTCCCATCCGACGGACGGCGGCCTTTTCAAGCCCATCGGTGTCCCCTACTGACCGTGGGCAGGGCGGGGAATTTTGCGGAGATAAATCTCAACGCTGATCCAGCTGGGACTCGAACATGGGAACTACAGATTACGAGCCTGGCGCGCTACCGACTGAGCCACCCCGCCCCCATTGTCATTGTCATTGGCATCTGTGAATGATGTTAATTATATCTCCAACTCACATTTAATCGCACACAGTCACAAAAAGAAGAGAGACTAACTGAAGTGATATGATCAATTACCTCTATGGGGGTCAGAAACATTCCTTCAGTAGGCTTCCCCGATTCGAACTCGATATCTCCTAGTTTTATACCAGTTTCCATTTCAACTGATACCAGAATTAGAATTTTTTTAAAGGGGAGAAGGTACTCCCACACACAAAGTACAGATAAAGTCTCATGCATCATACAAATACATGCATAGGGACTCGCCAGCTGGTTTAGAAGTCACGTACTCTAACCACTAGCCCAGTAACTTTCCATTTAAATTTCATTTTACTGTTTAAAAACTCAAAGCCATTTTTGTGGATAACTGATTAATGTGATTGTCTGCGAATTGAAGGAACCTGTTTTCTAATCTATATTGAAGGGAATTGAATTCCAATCCATGGATGATATATGATTGAATGATATTGTCTATTTGCTGAAGGGTCTCGATCACGATCTTTCTTCGATCTCGATCACGGTCACGATCTTTCACTTTGACGATTTATACTGCTAAGGATCTGGAAATAGGAAGTGGATATTTGAGGTGAAATATTGGCTGCAGTATCCTGGAGTAGAATTTCTTGTTAGAAAAGTGTATGCTTTATCTTTATGCCAGATCTCAGTTACTTTGCAGGCCTTTGCATGGCAATGCGCTTTGGTTGATTTCCTTCGTAAACTACCTCCATGAGATTTTTCAAATGATCTCATGAAGAAAATGGAAGATAAGGTTATTCTTGAGGTATTATATAATGCAGCACTTTCCAACCTTTTTGTGTCCACGACACACTTTTGAGAATCCAGAATTGTCGCGGCACATCAGGAAAAAACATTCATATCTATTTATTCAAAATGATTATTGCATTAGTCAATATATTCGGCTGTAATTTTACAATCGGTGAATATTGTTTTTATATTTATATCCACTGAAGAAAGCTGGCTAGCAAATATATATATATATGGATAATTCAAAGATATAAAGATGAAGAAATTTAAGTTTAAAATTATGTATTTGCAAATGAATTAAATTTTTAAAAATCTAGCAAATCTTCATGATTATAAAATTAAAAAAATTCCCAAATATTTCGTAAAAATAAAGAAAAAAAACGGAAATCTGCATAAAAATTATTTGTTATACTAACAAAGTATAATTTACAATGAAGGAAATAAGGTAATGAAAATTTTGCGAAATGTCGATTGCGAAGAACACCCTGCAAAACTGTTGTGCCTTCTTAAATATGTTCTTAAAAAGATCTAAAAAAATATAAGGTTAAGTACCAAATAGAATATCACACTATATTTATCACGGTAAGTATAAAAAGGAAAAAAAAGGACAATTTTGGATATTTCAATGCAAATAACGTTACTGTAACAATATCTCTTTTCATCGGGTAGTCTGGACACGTATTAATATTTTCATTAATAATAATGATGTACTGGCTGTGAATTAAACAGGATTAACTGAATTTATACGTCTAAGTGTAATCTAAAGCTAAAAGGGGGTAGTAAATCCAAAAGACTATATGTTGTCTTCTGCTTGTATATATTTATTTGGCAGTGTACGCTTCAACACTCTGATAGCAATTTGCAGTCATCGGCGACAGTTGTACCATGTTTGGACAGCGATAATGTCCAGCTTAGTGATTAACGGCCATAGCAACTTCGATGGAATGCGAAAGTATCTTGAGCATCTTGTTTCCAGCTTATTGCATACTGTGTGCTGGACTGCAACACTTTCCTCTTCTGACAAAGGAGAAAGATTCTGCAAATCACGATGGTATCTGCAGCTTATAAATGCCTAGAATAAAAGTGGATCTAGGGAAGGTTATTTGCAAGGCGTTTGCACAAGGTGAGTTTTACATACCAGAGATGTTTGTTTTTTACATTCTGTTATGAATTAAACGGAGGAAACTGAGCATGAGTTCAAAAATTGTATTTAACAATTATAATTCTAAAATAATGTAATTTATTACAATACTATGAATAAAAACATTTATGTAAACCAAAGTCAGCCAACACAAATTTTCATCAGTATAAAAATAAACCTTCAGAAGAACAAAGCACCTTTTTACTATTCCTATAAAGAGATGTTTCCACTATAATTCTTACTATATCTACTCAAATCATAAAGTAAGGCTTTTTACAACAGTTGATAAATGGCACAATCATATTTGCGAACAAACCTGCAATCTATAAAGAATAACCTTACCAATTCCCAAAGAAACTAAATATAATTATGCATCAAACGATGAACTCCTTCTACAGAAAAGTTGAGATCAGCTCTGCTTGTTCGACTACCATATAACCTCATCAGCCACATTTTGAAGTGTCCTAGGCATCCTTCTTTTTCTTACCAGTCCATTAACAGGATCAACACTAATAAATTTATTCAACCTCACGCGATCATACACACACAAAAAAAAATCTTCTTTATACTCTACTGCACAGACTAAAACAAAATGTTTCCCTTCACACTCTAAGTCCTCTTATTTGCAACAACTTATTCTTTATTTTTTTAACTTAAGTTTGTTCGAAGTGGTCGGTGACGTAATTCTGACGTTGTAATTCACGCGAGCATCAAGACGACACATCACGGTTTCATTATTGCTCGTTCATCTGTCGAAATAATATATTTCTGTTACTTTTCGATTTTCATTTGCTGATTAGTTAGTTTATCGATTAAATTACAACTGGATTTGTCGAAATAGATATTCTATCACATCGGTGGGATCAGAACGTAATGATTCAAATATCAGGGTGTCCCTGAATTCATAGCCCAAACGTGAGGGGATGGTAGTACACTCCGAACCCACCAATATTCGTTATAGAATATGCGGCCGCAAACGCAGTGAGGAGTCGGAAATGGACAGACACAGAGGTTCCCAGAGTGACATTTATTGGAGATCATTACAACAAATGCTCAAACGTCCGCCCACCAACGTTGATACAGGCGGCACAACGGCGGAGTAGTGATCGGCGTACCTGCTCGTAAACACCGGGCTTGTCGCGCACATCGGCGGGTGCGGCGGACAGTCGGGCTACCAGATCCTCCGCTAACTGCACGGGTGTTTCGTACACAACACTCTTCAAATGTCCTCACAGAAAGAAATCGATACAAGAAAGATCGGGTGATCTGGGGGGCCACGGGATGGGACCACCACGCCCAATCCATCGGCTCCCAAATGTTGTATCAAGATGCTGACGCACGTCCATGCTGAAATGGGTGTCCTCATCTGCGCCCCCTACCGGCACCTGGCTGCGTTTGCGGCTGCATATTCTATGATGAATATTGGTGGGTTCGGTGTGTACTACCATCCCCTCACGTTTGGGCCATGAATTCGGTAACACCCTGTATATATCCGATGAAAGCTTATGATTTGGAGTGTTGTAGGGTTGTTATAACCTATGAGATGCACTTGTTTTATACGCAATGGACTAAATGGCCAGGCCACAAAAAAGGCACCAGAAAAGCTCAGATAAAGTTGGTGGAAAGGGGAGCGACCGGACAGCTGTAAGAGACAGATGGTAGCCTCCCATCAAGGCCATCCAGCATATTCTTTAACGTGCATAGAGTATGTCTCTCTTCCACATTGAGTCTAGTTTAAGTTAATACGTTAGTTTAACGTCTAATCCAGCGATTGCGGCCTTTCGAAGTTCATTGCTATCTTCTTCCTGATCGAGAGGGGATTGGCGAAGATAAATTCGAACCTAGGCACTGCAAATGACGAGTCTGGCGCGCTCCCGATTAAGAGAGACCCGCTCTGACTTGAAAAGTGTCGTGATATATGCATAAAAATTCGTCTTCCAAAACAATGGAAAAAAGTGTTTTCAGTGGCAATGTTCCTATGAATTTGCAATTACAGTGGAATGGATTAAAACAGACAAATTTTAAAAAGCATATTTTCTTTTATTTGTTCTGAAATTGAAATGAATAAATTGCATGCGAAAATAATTCATTTCGAAAAAGGAAGTCAAAACATGATTTCTTCACTCATCAAAATATTGTTGATGTTCCTTCACTCTTTTAAGTTGATGTATTTTAAATAATTTTATCACTGCTAATTCTGTTTGATTTTTATTTTGAGTCCGATAACAAAGGAAAAGCTATGCATTTTTCATTATTTTCTGTTCTTTATTATTTGAATCAACTGGCCACGAACAGAACTTAACTATACTTCCAAAAGCAAATAGAACCGGTAACAGGACTAACTAAATCATAAAAAGAATGATTTAAACTAGATATGATTAGTCGGTAAGCAAGCTGCAATCATCGAATTTCACAGATGAACTTCAAAGCATTTAAAATTTGACTGCGTTTGTTAACACGACAGAAATTATTCTTTTAATCAACTGACGTTTCTGTGAGCACAATCCAGAGATCTTTCGGTTATATCTTCCCTCATCAAAGATCGATAAAGGATGCTTATTAAGCTCGTACGTTATTTATATTTTTATTCTCTTAGAATGTTTATCTAATTATCGGATAATGCTAACAAAGGTGCATTAACAATTTTAACATACCTGATACACTGTTATCAGGAGAAACATTTTATCTGTTAAACGAAGTAAATTTCTCGAATGAATTGTTTAAGCGAATTACGTAGGCACTCCATTTCCCAGTTATTTGGACACGAATTATGACATTGCATGTCCGTTCTAAGTTTGCTCTAGCGTATCTTTTAAATCGTCAGTACAACCGCAGAGCTTTGAACGCTGCATCATATTCTTTCTGACAGTAATAAGTTTCCATTAAACTAGATGAATCTGACTTATGATCAGGAAACAGTAGGAACAAAATTGCAACGAGGTGGTTGTGTTTGTTTAAACTAAATATAGCTGGAAGTTATTTGAAATGATTCCAAAGAACGTTTTAAATCTTGACTGGATTTATTGTTGTCCTATTTATTCTCTCACTTAATAGTAACATTAATTGGGATTAATATGGCACAATTGAAGCTTATAAAATGTGTAAATAAATCGCCTTATATATATATATGTGTGTGTAATAATGTGATTAGAGAAATTATCGGTGACAAATAATTATCGTTTTCAGACAAATAATAGCAGCCTCTAAGCTGTATTCATGAACAAAATTTATTTGACTGTGAGATTTTATTATACCACTGCGCTGATATTTCTTAAATCTGAATTTGATCGACCACAACAAATTACAGTTATTTCTTTGAAAAAGTCTAGCAAATCTTTAGAAATGAGCATTTTTTATCATTATAATATACACCTATGTATTCTGAATAAACATTTAATGATGGTTTCGTTTTTTACAGATTCCTATTAATCAGTTCTTGAGTTATATATAAACCAATGCAATAGACGTGGTTACGTCTCTTCATTCTCTTCTGTTATTTTGGACTTACATTCAATATTATTCTCTTTTAAAGCAATTTTCAAGCAGTTTTCAATTCTGAATTATTTACAAAATTTCCTTTCATACTTATTTCGTTTTGCTATCTTACAAGATAAGGCTCGTCATTAGCAACCTGTCGCAAAGTTACATCATGTACTAAAACTGTTTAACATGTTTCGTAATTTTTTTTTGCTTGAAAACATTTATGAGCTAATAATATTAATTTTCGAACATTAAGATGTCGCAGACGGATTGCATTACAATGAAAAGAATATAATTTTAGCGAAATAATATAAATACACCTGTCCCTCGATTTACACAGTTTCAGTTTTATACGCTTAAAAATTATGCAACCAGTTTCGGAATGCACTCATATATACTCGGTTTAATACGGTCAAGAAAATACAATCACTTTCGTTTTACACGATTAAAGATTTGGTTTTACACAGTACGGATGGGGATTTTGACCATGTCACTAATGGCCAGGTCACAAGGACCCTGATATGTCTACATTCGTTATGTTAGGAGATAGATGGTACCCTCCCATCTAGACCATCACAATACGGATGGGGATTTTAATTTTATCTATATAGATACAATACTCATTATGGAGTATCAGTGTTATAGCGTCAAGGGAGATATTCGTATCAAAGTGAAAATCAAATTAACGGTTACTAGTTGATATCAATTATTTTCAAGAATAAATCAATAATAATTTCCTATATTAATGAAATTGTCATCTATAATAAGTTACATTTATATTATTTTGCTAATATTATATTCTGCTATTGTAATGCAATCTGTCTAGCGACAACTTAATGAAATGAATGCACTATTTTGAAACGGGTGCGAGATCTGACTTTTCTAGTTTGAATTTTTCAGACTAGTGACAAACTTTTTTTTTCTCATTTTTAACAACAAATTTAACTTTGTTAAACTTTGTTTAAGTTTAACTTTGTAGATTGTTACAGTATAAAAACTAAATACAGCTGATTCGTAAGTGCGCTGTTTAATAAATATCGTATTAATACTAATGTTCCAAAATAAAGCACTATGTGTGATGCAAATGCTTAATTTCTAAGCTATAATCAGTTCATAAAAATCCTTCTTTAGATTTCGTCTTCAAATTCGACAGTGTATATCTACAATAACAATGCATATTTTTCGTGACCAAAATGTAATGTATAAGTTAATCTAAGGTTATCTGAGTTAGTGGAAATAAAATGCAAAATAATGTTATATTAATGCTTATTACAGTGATTTCCATAAATTGAAGAACAATCTGAAATCTCTATTTTCTTGAAGACCTGTTGGATCTGTTTCGTTTAAACCGGAAGATAGCTCTATAAGGATGACCTGGAAAAGATATGTCATAAATCAGAGAGCGGTATTAGGGATGTCAAAAAAGGTCAACTAAACATGATTCTTAACGTTACGAAGATACAGCTCTTTCAAATTGCCTATCCTATGAAGTGACTTTCCCACACAGGCAACAACTTGATGCCCAATACAAATCCTCTAGGTAGGTAGGCAAGACGTGTTGTCAGTGCAAATGTTACGTGAACAACACCAATGTGCATCAGCAGGAGTGACCTTTCGTCTGCTTGTGAAAATATTTGCATACTGCGACAAAATCGCCGTAACAGCCTGATAAATGAGAATGGGTTATTCATCATCCCATAAAGACTGTTTTGTTGGGTATGGTTACCCCGTGGGTATGGTTTAGTCATGTATTGTTGGGTTGTGCAGTTTTACTTCTGAGCGACATTTTTTCGCACAGAAGGTCTAATGGCCAGGTAACAAGGACCCTGATACGTCTACATTAGTTATGTTAGGAGATAGATGGTACCCTCCCATCTAGACCATAAACCATGTTCTTTAATGTGAAGAAGGTATGGCTATCCCACATATGTGACCACAGCTTAATGTCTCATCTGACAGAATACGGTCTTTCGAAGCCCATCGGTGTCTCCCCTACTGACTGAGTACAGGACGGGAAGGTTTGCGGAGATAAATCTGAACCCTGGTCCAGGTGGTACTGAACCTGGGAACTGCAAATTATGCCTGATGCGCTATCGACTTAGCAGCCTAACCAATTAGTCATCTGTGATACCATGGATTACATGTATGATGATATGAAATTGGTGTTGATAAAGTGTACAGGGAATGGCGTGGCAGCTTTCGCTATCCACGTTAACGTGCGCCTAATCGCCGAATTGATTGTTGTTTACAGCAACATGGATCCTTTGAACCAATGACCTGCGACTGTAGCCACCATCGCATGGCGTGAATGGAAGATTATATCTTCTACATCGTGTTTAATGATCCAACAATGATTACCAGGAGTGTAGCGGCATTCTTGGGAGCATTGCAAAACCTAGTGTTGGAAACACTGTATGAAAACTGCACCAGCAGAAGGACTGCACATTGTGTTTTCTATGAGTGTTTCTTACCTAGATGCCCTCGACCCCATGTTCCCGTAAAACATATTGATGAGGCGACTTTTGACAGAAATTTAATTGTGAATTATCGGAGGTCCAATTCCTCAGTACCGTTTTTCACGAGTTGATGGACGATGTACACATGTGGTTTATGCATGATGGCACTCTGTTACACTTTAGTCAGTGTATGCGACAGCGGCCTCAGGATCACTAACCAAAACATTGCATCAGGCAGGGTCCTGAGAATCATGCAAATTGGACTGCTTGATCGCTGGACTGGAACCCATTCCAGTTTTATCGGAAGGCTTACGTCAAAACACATATTTATATATATGCCTCCATGTGCAGATGAGTTATGACATCGCGTGCATGATGCGACAGAGTTTCCGAAATATCCATGGAGTGTAGGAACGTATTCCACAATCCCATGTCGCCGTGCCGATGCCTCTATTCGCCACAATGGAGAAAACTTCTGAGCAGCTGCTGTGATGCACATAATTAAATAACCTATTTTTTTTCTTTAGAAATTGTGTGTTTTCATGTCTCATTTCACTAATGTGTTCAGTCCATTTGATCAGTTCATGTGAAAGCTGTCCGTTTAATGCAGTTTGTATTTGCATGTAGGATACCTGTGGGATTACATTAGGTTCTGTGTCGTTAGCCGTCCCGTGGCCGAGTGGTTAGCGCGCTTGACGGCTGATCTAAGGGACCTGGGTTCGAGCACCGGATAAGGCATGGATGTTCGTGTCGTTTTTTCTGCTGAGGTCCTGTCATCCGCACAAACCTTCTACTCTGCCACATAAACTGACAGGCTCCTGTCAGACCTATGTAGCAAGCAGCTTCTTGAGGGGGTATTTATTATTTTTTATCTGTGTCGTTGCGCATGTTAGTGTGGGAAGGCTTCCTTACAGGAAGTGTAATTTGAAACAATTATATATCCATAATGAAGCATTTAGCATTTTAAACAACATGTTTAGTAGACCATTTTGACTCAGTTCCTTGTCCTGATACTGCTCCCTGATTTATGACACATTTTTCCATGTCACCCTGTACAAATACTGAGTTAGAATAACAGCTGAAAAATGTAATAGCGCTTTTAATTCTCAAAATTATATGAAGATAGAGTTATATGGTAAAACGTTAAAGGTCAACTAAGAGAGCCCAACGGGTTCAATATGGAGTGTAATCACTTCTTACCGCTATGTAGAATTTGCAGCAATGTATTATGCTGTTGATAATATTGTCCAGCAGCACTACGTGTAATCTCTGTTGCTCCCCGAAAACACATCAGAGTTCTGAGAGGATTACAGGAGCGGGATTCGGGGGAGAAACACATTTCCGGAGATCATCTCTTGCATGTTCTATCTTAGGTAGACCAGGTGGGCCACTCCATACAGTTAATAGTGGTATTCTTCAGATAGCAAAGGACAAGACAACTCTGGTATGGGAGGGCGGTATCATCCTGTAGGAGGAATATATCATCTATTGCATACGCATATGGTCAGAAAAGGAGTCTAAGATTTCATCCCTGTACCTGCGACCATAGACATTGGCTGTTGGAATCATGTACGGATTTGTTTGGCCGCCCAAAGATATCATATCCCAAACAATGATATTACCACCACCGTAGGTGTCCCGTTCTCGGATATTTGTGGCATGATAGCATGTTCCCCATTTGTCCCATGATAGCATGATTCCCTCTATATCAACTGATGCAAGTAATCCTAGCGAGGGAACAAAATTTCGAATCTTCATGAAGTGCATGGATTGTCATTGCTCCTGGGTTGATGTCTGCACCAGTCTAGCAATATTTTCTGTGGCGTTGGGTCAGGTGCACGCACATTACTAGCCGCCTAGCATATAGACACACTTTTCAAGATTTGAGCATACAGTATTAATGGATACGCCATTCCACTCTCTGCTGGGAGGTCCTATCGCAGTTGATGTGTTGTTTGCATCTTGTTGCTCTCGTCGTGTAACACCAGATAGCTGTATTCTTTTGGAGTTGTTGTCCACTACTAAATCGTCAGGATGAGCTCTGTTCCTGTTGAAATCTCTACAGAAAACTCTGCACCACTGAAAGATTCACATTATTCGACGTGGCAGCACTGCTTGACTTTGGCTGGCCTCGAGTCGACCTATAGCTCGCTACCTCACTCCTTCCGATAAATAATGTCTGGTCGATACAGCAAAAAAAACTGCTATCCCGAAAACTGCACTTTGCAGGAAACTGGAGAACAGCTCCCAAACGCCCACTTTTAGCGCTCGACGCGTTTACATGTATCTCTGCCAGTGCCATTAATTCCCATACCATACCTCAATCCTGCGTCGAATTTTACATCCATGACTTTCGTGCATTTATATCGTCTGAGTTTTTCGATATCTTGTTTTTTTTTTTTTCATTTCTTCCTTAATTTATGGAAACGTTTTCAATTTATGTTTTGTTCTAACAAGGATTTTTTCTGAATTTATCCCCCTTTTTTCAATAAGTTGAAAATTGACTGATTTCGCTATTTCGTTTTCTATTGAATGAATAGTTAGTCATCGTTTAGCGGATTCTGCGATTGGATTTACTATTGGGCTTGGAAAATAACTGACATGCGCTCTGGTGGTGGGACGTGGAGCTAGAGGAACGAAGGTACATTGTGTCGACTGCTGTGTTAAAGATAGGGAAATAGCGTCGTTTTTTACGATGAGCTTTTCGTGGACCGCGGGGCCGGTTCCGGGGAATGCGCTGAACCCGCCTCGCGCCGCATTGCCTAAAGTCAACATCTTTTGCGATTTCTCTAAACATTTTCAACAGTATAAACACAATTACTATCATTATTAAAAATATCATTATTATTTTAGGGTAGGAACCCAACAATTTGAACAGATACTTGATTCGAGTTAATGATAAAGCCAATATTAAATAAGACACTTCTTAAACTGGGAACCGCGAATTCCTATATTATCTGCATTTAGCCTTTAGTTTTTCCGTTAAAATAATATCAAAACGTTTAAAATATCTATCAATGAATATATCGATACTTTATAGGTACAAAGTGTCGATATGATTAGGAAATTTGCACTTTTTATCAACTAAAAATGAGGTTACGCAGCACACTAAATATTGAGAATCGCTATTATAAATATCTTTCAGACCATCAATGCGAATGATCACAAATCATGATTCTTCAGTGTGAGGAGGGGTTATGTTTAGCATGTGATATATTAGAAGATCGTAGTTGTGATACCTGTTGTAAGTTCTCTATTCAGAAGTTAAAACTGCGGTAATCATATCTGAACATTTGAAAACTAACCATGTCAATAATCTTGGAAGTATGAATAACATACTCGGAGAAGAATGCTCTAGCAACGAACTCTATTTAGCTGGGACACAGAGTTATGGATTGATTTCGATTTACCTGGTGATTTCCAGAACCTATCTAATGTATGTAAACCGAGGGATGGGTGTACACCTCTAACAGATATTTCCGCATTCGACTACTGAAGCAAAGTTTTTGTAAGGTCCTGTTTTCTCACTGTTTGCTGAACTGAATTTTGGAGCGCAATCCACTACTCCGTGTTCCAGCTAAATAGAGTTCGTTGCTAGAGCATTTTTATCTGAGTGTATTATCCATACTTCCAAGATTATTTACATGGTTAAAGTTTTTAAAAGTTCAGATATGATTACCGCAGTTTTAACTTCCGAATAGAGGATTTACAACAGATGCAACAACTAATATGTCATCTAATATATCACATGCTAAACATAACCCCTCTTCACATTGAAGAATCATTATTTGTGGTCATTCGTATTGACGATCTGAAAGATATTTATAATATCGATTCTCAATATTTAGTGTGCTGCGTAACCTCATTTTTAGTCGATAAAAAGTGCGAATTTTCTAATCATATCGATGCTTTATAGGTATAAAGCATCGATATATCTATTGATAGATACTTTAAGCGTTTTCATATTATTTTAACGGAAAAAATAAAGGCTAAATGCAAATAATATAAGTATTCGCGGATCCCAGTTTAAGAAGTGTCTTATTTAATTCTGGCTTTATCATAAAATAACGGCCTTTTTATAATATGACAATGATTCTAATTACACACGTTTTTCCTAAAAATGTGTGCTTTCTACTCAGATAGGTTCGCCAGTTTTCTATCTACCTACACAAAGTGAAAATGAAGTTTATTCAAATCTACAATGAGATAATACCATTGAATACAGACAGTACACAAACAAGAAATATATGAAACATAAATTTCACCACACTAGTTTTACAATATTCACATAATTATTCACATAATCCATTTACCTAATATCTACAGTGTTTCTCACGACGTTTAATTAAAGATTACAATTTAAATTGCTTGTGCTGAACATAATACACAAAATCAGTAACGAAAACACTAATTACAATCTTCCCTTATTAACTCCACCGTTCTTGGGCCTATTTATAAATTTCCTTCGTAGAAAGTTTTGTATACTTCTAGATTCAAAGAGTTACGCATTGTTGTAGCGTGGCAGAAAACCACATCTCCCCAAAGGCGATGTTTCCTTTTATTGTGTCAAGAATGGTCTAACAGTACCAAAGTAGTTAATTCGCCATTGTCTAAAAGTGTTATATTTAGTGAGGGTTTTCTCTCGAGACCCTACTGGAAAAATAATGACACAAATTCAATTTATCTGTTTAAAGAGTTTAATAATAATAATACTTTAATTACGCCACATAACATTTTTCTTTTCCCTCTATAAAAGCAAGTATTTTATGTTCACACTTCCTGTATGTGTGTCCATTGAAGTAGGTCAAGTTTTCTTAATACAGTGATCGACAAATATCGTACAGCGGGTCGAATCTCGCAAGCAGTAGGATTTTTTAACGCATTCAGCAGAATTCGGGATAAATAATAAATGTTTCAAAAATAGTAGAAAATGTAATTAAATAAAAGAGTTTTCAGAATTTTTTTCTAAGCTAGTAAAATAAATTTCATATCCGCAACGTAATTTTTTATATATATATTTTTTTTAATTTACATCAGTGTAAAGTCGTAGATGATCATTTTCCGAAATGTGGTTTACTGGCCGGAATTGGTTCTTGCGAAAAAATAACGGCCTTTTTACAATATACTAATAATTGCACAATGATCATATTATTACACTGAAGTGCCATTGAATTAGGGATAGCAATCTAGTAACGTGTTGGTAACCATTCTGGCCCTGACAACGACGAGACACGACGAGGCAAGTACTCCACAAGTTTGCGTAAATGTTCCACAGGTATTCCTCATGCATCCTCCAGAGCTGTCCCTAATTCTCTCCAGGTCGTCGCTGATGGGACACGGGCCCGAACACTCTGCTCGACGGTATCCCAAAGATTTCCGATGGGATTTAAATCTGGGCTTCTAGGTGGCCAATTCATTATTTTAAAGTCAGCAGAATGCTCCTGCAACCATGCAGTAGCCAACCTGGACCTGTGAGATGAACAGTTGTCTTGCTGGTAGACCCTATCTCCATTGCGATGCACGAAGGCCATAAATGGGTGTAAATGATCAACCATGAGTTCTACGTACAGGGATGCATTGAGAGTCGTCAGTACACATACCGAAGGTCCCACAGACATACAACTGAAGACACCTCAGGCCATCACTGAGCCACCATCAGCTTGTACTGTTCTGACCTGACATGCAGGATCCATGGCTTCATGGGGTTGGCGCCATACCCCCAGTCTCCTATCGGCGTGATGAAGTTTAAATCGAGATTCATCAATCCAGGCTATCCGTTGCCAATTTTCAATGGTCCAGTTTCGATGTTCTTTAGCCCAGGCAAAGCACTGAGCCCTGTGTCGTGGCGTTAGAAGTGAGACTCTTATAGGTCGGTGGCTCTCGAAGCCGAGACGATGAAGTGTGTGTTGCGCGGTCCGTGCACTGACTTTCCGGTTGGAACCCACGTCCAGATGGGAGGTGATTTCAGATAATATCTTGCTCTTATCGGTCCACATGATGTGGGTCAGACGGCGAAGTTCACTATCATTCAAGGCTGGTTGTCCTTTGCAGTTTGTCCGGGTGCTTTTTCTTTGCCAGAATTTTCATATTGCCGGAACTTTCTGTATATTCTTGAAACTGTCATACGAGAAAATCCAAGTGCGTTGACAATTGCAGAGATCGAATGTCACATCCGTCGGGCACCTACGATCTGCCCTCTGTCAAATGCATCTAAATCCTGCGCCTTTCCCATAACGCTTCTCACGACGAATGCTTGGGGAAGACAAAGCTGACAGCTATATATGATCAGAGTTTCAGCCACGCATGCACGCAAATGCGGGACTTGCGGTACTGAATTTGGATAACGTCTACTATCCCTAATTAAATGGCACTTCAGTGTATCTCGCAACATTCATGAATGTGACAAGATTCGATTGGTTACCACTACAACCTGTTTTGTATTTTCGTCTAAGTTTTTTTCTTATTTATTCAAAAGCCATTAAGAGCATCCATAATTATTGATACTGTTAATAGATTAAATAAAGAGTGGAAATTTATCCGTTTTTTATATGCATTTTCTGGGCTGCAAAATAACGCTACTGAGAAAAACCTGTCCCCAGCTATATAAAGTTTGGAAAACCATATTGTACATTACGTTAAAACTTCTGTCTTAATATTAATGTGAGAAGGGACTTATTTCTCTCTCTTGTGATTTATGAGATGGGGGGAGGGGCTCAGTCAGTAGCTCGCGAGGCTCGTAATCGACAGTCCCCAGGCTCGAGTCCAGGCTGGGCCAGCATTGAGATTTATCTTCGCAAAACTCCCCGCCCTACCCATGGTCAGTTGGGGGATACCGATGAGCTTGGAAAGGTCGCCGTCCGTCGCATGGGAAATAAAGCTGTGGCTTAACGTCCTATCCGACGTTACGAATATGCATAGCGTATATTAATCCATACCCTGTGGACGTTAAAGAACATGCTAGATCAATGTTTCCCAAAGTGGGCGATACCGCCCCCCCTGTGGAGCGCTGGAATATTCCAGGGGGTCGGTAGAAACTTCGGGTGCAATTGGGGGGCGGTGGAAGCATAAAGAAAGAAGGAAAGATAAGAAATTATTTTTATCTTTCCTAATTTATTATTTTTATATTCCCTTATTCCCCTTCCTTTATTATTTTTAATGTTATTTGTAATTTTTATTTTAAAATTATCCTTAGTTATCTTAATTTTCTGTGTGTAATGAGAATGTTACTATGGTTGATTTTAATAAATAATTTTATAATTTCAAGCTTCAAAATATCGTATTTACAACATTTTCTTTACTATGTTGTAGGACATAGGTAGAAATATAGATACATAAAAGAACGCAAATTTGTCACTGCATCTTTCTGTTTGTTCGCTTAAAGAAGGTAGATTTCCAGGTGGGAGGTGCTGAGTATTTTTTTTTTTGAAAAGGCGGTTTAGGACAAATAAGTTTGGGAACCTCTGCGCTAGCTGGCCTTGCGGGAGCTACTGTCTCCCAACAGCTGTCAAGTGGGTCCCCTCCCTCAACCTTCTCTGAGTCTTCGGGGTCGTTCTGACCTAGCCATTTAGCCCATTGTGTGCAAAAAAGTGCCGCTCAGAGGTAAAATAACCCAAACCCGGTGATTTATTAATATCTGGAGTGATAAATTATTACGATTCTTATAAAGCCATTCACATTTTCTTGAATTTTATTACGTACCTGTTTGAATTGCATTTGTGAGACACACAGAGACACATAGGTAGACAGACGCACAGACAGAATGATACATAGACAGATAGACAATACGAACGAAGGACAAAATGAAAAAAAAGCTCTTAAAAAGAGTATTTTAAAATGCTTATACGCATATATAGGCATTCACTTTTTTGATACAGTTAGGAAGAAGAATGAAGAGATCCACAAACAGCTTAAATATGTGAATAATACAAGTGCTTACGGGTTACAACCACTGTGATAACACAATTCCCTTGACCAGTATACTTTACGAAACCTAAACACGCACTCGAGGCCCACTCACCACCGCTCAAAGGTACACCTCGAAATTCTATGCTATCGACCAAAAACATTCATTTTGGAGATTTCTACTGCATGGCCACCAGTACAAGACTTGGCACACGTTCTCAGCACTGAAAAGTTTCTCGAGCTTTGGCACGGCTGGCACAACGTGACTGCTGCTCAACAACGACATTTTCAATATTTAAATAGGTGAGTTGAATACGACGGGCCGTCCACGTAGAGCTTACTCATCTCTGTGGCGAAACTACGGAATACTGAAAGATGCGAAACCTAATCTGCAATATTTTCCCCGGTCGGTTTTAAATTCGTGCTTATTTAACAATCACAGTTAAAAAAGGCTGTTATTTGTGGTATTGTTTGCATTCATTCCTTTAACGGTAATGGATTTTGTTTTAAACCAATTTATTCCGTTGCTGTACTAGTATTAAAATATTGCCCAACGAAGACGTGTTGTGCATTGCGAAATATTATTATTTCTAGAAAGGGAAAGAACACACTGAGTCGTGAAAGTATCGAATTTGTGAAATCGCGAACAGTAAATGGAAAAGGTGCGGAAACTTAACGGCATAATATTTTCTGATATAAATTTCATATTAAAAAGGAAACCTCACGGAAATATATGTGCAGAGCCATACAAAATTATGATAGAATTTCCATATTGATCCAATTGAAAATGAAATTTGAAGATGTGTAGCATTTGAATAATAAAAATAACTTGCTTGCTTCCATAAATAAAAAAGGGGTAATTCTTTCACTTTGTCACAGCCCTTCACACTTTCACTTTAAAACAGCCCAACGGACAGACAGATAGTCTGTCCGTTGGGCTGTTTTATCTCTGAGTGGCACTTTTTTTGCACACAATGGGAGGGTCACAAGGACCCCGAGGGCTCAGAGAATACAGGATACGACTCTCCTGCACATGGGGGCCGCGTCTTAACATCCCATCGGACGGTCGCCAGCCTTTTGAAACCCACCGATGTCACGTACTGACCAAAGGCAGGACGGGGAATTTTGCGAAGATGAATCTCAGCGCTGGCCCAACCGGGGACTCGAACCTTGGAACTGCAAATTACGAGTCTTGGGCGCTACCGATTGAGCCACGGCTACCCCTGTCCATCTGTAATAAAAACTTAAATAAATTTTAAAAAACTTCGGTAAAACGTTTAATTTTTAGAGATAAATTATAGATTATTTTTGGGTTGGATAGCTGTGAACGAAACTTTACGATTCGCATTTTCAAACTCTGTCAAAAGCTATATTACCACCCTCTAAAGGTGATAAATGATAAATTTTCAAAAATATTGCATACTATCAGTCTTTAGTAGAAGTTGAAATGTTGGTGGTAGAGGGCGAGGGTAAAGAGATTTACACTGGCTGCAAATGATTTGCTCCCTTATCGCATGGTAGTGGTGGAAAGAAGATAATTTTTATTTTAGCTAATAAATGAAAAAATCTTTTTGTGTAATATAACTACTAATAGATATAACATTATTTGCGTTTTTGGCAAATCATCCATTGTTTGAATTTTCACTGTTAGATAGTGCTAAGGAGGAATAAAAGCTCCGGTAAGACCCCGTAAGGGCAGAATAAGGTGTAAAATGTAACAATTTAAAACGAATGTTGCAAACTATCTATTTATGAGGTTTCCCTATCAAAAGGTTTATAATCAAAGAAATGTCTCTCAATGTCAATAAGGGTCAATACAATGTCAATATAGTGTCAATAAGGGGGGGGGGGGCGAGAAGGCAACCCTCTTACTTTAAGAGATCAATGAAAAAATTCGTTTTGTGTTTTAAGGGTACTAATAAAATATTACTACTTTCATTTACTCAACCATCCACTAGTTCGAATTTACCTTATTAGGGTGTGCGATAGGTATCAAATAAGCTTCATTATCTTTGAAAACGCGTTTCCTAAATTCGCCAGAGAAGATATGGAATTCTTCTGGTTTGAAAGTAAAGACAGAAGAAAATTCAAATACCTAAATCAATCTCCATTTTGACTCAATGTTATTCATTTAGTATTTGAAGCGTTATTAAGAAGTTGGGATATTTAACAGCAGGATTGCTTGGCACGAGAATTTATGGTAGAAGATTAACATAAATCATTTGGTGTTATTTCAAACTATTCACTAGAATAAGTAGGAGCTTTTACTGGCTCTCAGCAGAATTCAGAGTAAATGATAAATGTTTCAAAAATAGCAGAAAATGTTATTAAACAAAAGATATTTCAATTTTTTTATTTCAAATCCAGCATAAAAAATTATCTGCATGAAAGTTTTTTAATTATTGCTTAATTTATATCAGTTTAAAGTTTTCAAATTATTGCTTAATTTACATCAGTTTAAACTATTTGATCATCGTTTCCCAAAGTGTGGTCTATAGGCCCGGTATTTGTTCTTGAAAAAAAAAATAGCGGGCCTTAGATAATATACAAGTAACCTCACGATGATATTATTATCGCGCAACATTCATGAATGTGACAAGATTCATCTGGTTCACACCACATATTTTGATAAAATATTTTGAAAAATCTAGGTTCCACCACCATTTTTTGAAGTTTATCAAATGTTTTATCGGTTATCATAATTTTATCATAATTTTAAAAAGATATATTTTGTTCGTACTGGTTCATACTTCAGTAACTTTCAAAATTTTCATATTAAAAATTTATTGTTTAAAATCTGGAATAAATGAATCTGATTTAGATATTTCTTTTTTATTCACTGTAAATGTAAGATAATTAAAATCTAAATAATAATAACGTGTTTTAATAATCATTAAGTCATTAGCATTATTATGTGCAAAAATGTGCTACCCAGATTTGGAACAAACTATTAAATCCCACTACTACACCAATGATTGAAATCCTAACCTTCTGCGAGAAGCAAAATTACGAAGGAATTTTCCAGTTCTTTCTGCAACCACCAGAATTCGTCGCGATAGAAGATACAGAATGAGTTTCGTCTGTATTTCTCTCACTCCAAGTTATCGTAAAACTTGATTTAATTTTTATTGCGAACATTTGACGTGGACTTTGACTACAAATAACTAACTAAACCAGGGCTTCTCAAACAGTGAACCTCGGACTCCTCGGGAGCCGCGAAGCATGTCAGGTAGCCGCGAGATCACAGAATCAACAGAAATGTTACCCTCCTCACCTACCAAGAAATGGTAAGAAAAGACATATCAAAAAGAAAATATGCAATATGGAAAAATTCGAAAATGCAATCGTTATTATTTAAAACACAGTACCTCGAAAGTGTGGGTCACGACTTTCAAGGAAGTTGCGAGAAACTTGGAACAGGATCACAGAGCTCTGAAGAAGTGTGTTTAAAATCATTAAATATGGTTCCACGAATAAAATAACGATTCACCTGGTGTGGGTCCAAACACCCCTTGCGTGTCCTCTACTTCCCGAGTCATATGGATCTTTCCAAGAGTATTCCACCACCATGGCCATTGTTCTCTTCCTTTAGAGTTTCCATAGTTACCAGAACTTTCTGGTGCTGCACCATATACTACTGTCTCGAGCATTTTGTTGCGAGAGTATTCTTTCCAATATTCAAATTACTTTCGTCAATGGTAAAGGGATGATTGGGACAAATTCCGTCAATAGTAAGGTGTGTGTTACAAATTGGTTCAATAATAAGGGTATGTGTGACAAATTGGTTCAATAGTAAGGGTATGTGTGACAAATTGGTTCAATAGTAAGAGTATGTGTGACAAATTGGTTCAATAGTAAGGGTATGTGTGACAAATTGGTTCAATAGTAAGGGTATGTGTGACAAATTGGTTCAATAGTAAGGGTATGTGTGACAAATTGGTTCAATAGTAAAAAGGGCAGCGAAAAATCACATCAAAGGTAAAGGCTGGGTTTTTTACTTCTTAGCAGCACTTTTTTGGACACAATGGACTAAATGGCCAGGTCACAAGTACCTTGAGAAGGTTAGGGAAGGGGGCTCACTCGACAGCTTTTAGGAGATAGATGGTAACGTCCCGTCAAGGGCATCCAGCGTGTTGTTTAACATACACAGGGTATGGAGCTCCTGTACACGGAGCTACTGCTAAATATTCCATTCGACGGATGGCAGCTTTTCCAAGCCCATTGGTGTGCCCTACTGATCGAGGGCAAAGTGGGGGAGAGCGGAGTTTTCGGAGCTAGGACTGGAACCTGGAAACTGCAGATTACGAGCCTGGCGTCTGCCACTGAGCCACTGGTAAAGGTGGAAGACGAAAAGTTTCGTTAACGCTAAGGGGGACTGCAACTGTAAACGGTTGAGAACCACTGAATGACACGAACTCTTTATAGATGATCCGTATCACCTGTGCAATTTGACAAGCTCATTCATTTATAGAAAGCAGAGAAACGCAATCTTCTCTCAAATGTAAGAGGCCACAACTATCGTATAGTAACTGGGAAAATGACTTCACAGAAGAAATTTGTGAACCCCATGTGTTTCCAGAGGTTGTTTAACTCTGAGTGGTACCATTGTGCACACAATGGCAAGAGGGTCACTTCACAAGGGCTCAGAATTAAGTGGGGAAAGAGGACACACCTTTTAGCTGTTTTCAGCTTTCTGTCGAGGCAATCCAGCATGTTCAACATTCACAGGGTATGGTTTCCCTTTATATCGGGTCATGGTCAGCATATTCTTTAACATTAAAAGGGTATAGTTTTCCTCTATACCTGGTCATGGTCATCTTATTTTTAATGCGCACAGGGAATGATTCTCCTACACACAGTATCCGCACCTTAACTTAATATCCGACGGAAGGCGGCCTTTACAAGCCCATCGGCGCTCTTTTCTCAAATAAATGTTATCAAAGGTAAATCTCTATAAAGGGACCTAGGAACATCAGATTACGAGCCTTTTGCACTATCGACTGAGCTTTTGTGAGGTTTTTGAGTTGTGCAAAATCTTGACTTTAGTCCAATGGCTTAATTCCTAGGCAAATGCTTTAATTCCCGAGGAAGCAGATTAGCCACTATCCTTCTTTCACTATCCTATCTTTTAAAGTCCTCCAGTAACTTTGGAGGGAAGAGCCATTATTTTCTTTTTGATTTATTGATAACTAGCTTAATGTTACTTTTAATCTGATGTATGTAGCTGAATGTCACTTTTAATCTTTATATTCTTATTTTCACTGCACTAAAGGTAAGTTTTGAAAATACTGTATCCCCACCTCCGACCACTTTAGCGCAAATTAAGCACGAAGAAAATATCCCGGCCTTTGCTTAAGTCATTGCTGACGTCTAGCGCTTTCTCAATGCCCGTGGCTTAGTTTCTACATAAACTGCAGAGATGTTTATATCCGTTATGATAGATTTTGCTACCCTATGTCTCCCGTGATACTTGACCGCATAATCTAAATTTCCTGCACCGCTTCCTCCGTGTGCCATGACGTTTGGTTAAAAAATCAGATTCTTATTTGGCCCGTGGCTTAGTTTCTATAAAAATTGCTATTAGTCTCGCCTTTAATCTGTGTATTATGTCTTTTGGTGCAATAAAGGTTATTTTTGTGTGCATCCCCCACACATTATAGCACAGTTTCAACACGAAGAATTCCCCGGTGTTGCAAAGGTCATTGCTGACTCAGCTCGCTTTCTCATAGCCGATGGCTATGAGAAAGAATATCGAAATAAAAATCTCGATAGATTTTGGTATTCTGTGAATCCCGATTTACTTGACCGAATGGTCCCAAATTTCGTAGGAGGATTCCCCATCCTGACCCTGTGTTGGATTAAAAAATCAGGTCCTTATCTGCAAATAGGACGCCTAAAAAAATAATTATTTTTAAATATGGAGAATCTTGCAACGGTAGAAGATTTAAATGTTATTATGACGCTTAGCTTCAGAGTTACGTAACGCAGTAGTAATGTCAACAACAAATTTGTCATCGATTATCGTTTTCCTTAGGAGTAGCATGGTAAATATTTTTGCTTCTAGCAAAAGTGGTTTTGGAGTTTCGACTTAACATTAGGCATCGCAACCCGGACCACAACCTGAAATATTTGCTGAAATTTTGAAGCTTCTACTATGATTTCCTGACGAGCTATGGGCTGCCACAGACACACACACACACACAGACACCTTCTTTTATTATACAAATTATGCACAAAGTTAGGGAGATGTAAATGGAGACAACAAATATGACATCGATTATCGTTTCCCGAAGGAATAGCACGGTAAATAAGTTTGCTTCTAGAAAGCCCCCATTTTGGACTTTCGACTTGAAATTTGGCACTGCAACCTGGGACACAACCTAAAATATTCTCTGAAAGTTTGAAACTTCTACTATGATTTTCTGATGAATTATGGCTGACACACACAGATACCTTCTTTTGTTGCATTGATAATAATTCCATTAATGAAAAACACACTCGGGACTTCCTGGCTGTCAGAAAAATCTATAACCAGCATTGCTGCTATTCCTTGCTTTGTTTCGATATATTTTGCAACAATGTTAATTTTTCCTTCGGGTTCTTAAAAACAGCTGAATTTATCTTCAACAGTTTTTGAGATGGTAGTTTCTTTTGTGGTTGACTCATTAATTTTGACGACTAATATGCAAATATTGGTTGTTGTTATCTGGAAAACATTTGTCTTGTGAGACCATGTCGGTTGTGAAAAGTTAGCTTGTTTCTCTGCGGTGAAAAGACATGTGTATTTGAATTTGGATATCGTAATGAATAGATGTAATTTGTATTTGGATATCGTAATGAATAGATGTAATTTGTATTTGGATATCGTAATGAATAGATGTAATTTGTATTTGGATCTCGATAATGAATAGATGTTAAAATCATTCTGCTTCACTCAGAGATCTCTTTGTTAAAAGGAGGGCGGGGTTTTGCTCAGCCGGTAGCACGCCAAGCTCGTAATCTGCAGTTCCCAGGTTCGAGTCCCAACTGTGCCAGCGTTGAAATTCATCTCTGATAAACTCCACCCTGTCCTCAGTCAAAGCTATCCATGGGATGGGACGTATAGCCGTGCTCCAGTGTGCAGGAGAGTCATACACTGAGCACGTTAATGAACATGCTTGATGGTCGCCATGGAAGGCTTTCATCTGTCTCCAACAGTTGTACAGTATATACTCTTCCCCCATCTTTCTCTGAGCCTTTGGAATCCACGTAATCTGGCTATTTACCCCATTGCGTGTACAAAATTTCTGCTTAGAGGTAAAACAACACGGGCCAACTGCGGAGAAAGAATGTCTTTGAGAGGAGGACAATGCATTGCTGGACTCCGGGATTCTTGAAAAGAAATCTGGTTTTGCTTGTTCAAACGTATATTGAAAACATTTAGCTGAATGAGGAGTTTTGCATAAATAAATTTTACGTGTTTCTCCCAGTTGTATGTAATCTCTCCCCAGCTGGTTCGACCCGGTTGTTAATAGTATTATTTGTATCAGAATCAGATACTAAAATTAAATTAAACAGCAAGTAATGTTTATTTAGGAAGAATATGGAAAAACACTTAAGAATGAAAATATATGATAACCATATATAATGATAACCGTTTTTCTCTCAGTTATTGGCATTTAAAGAGGCAATTCCACTAAATGTACATGGTTGCTATTTCAAGTTTTGTTGTATGCTAAGGATAGCAGTAATATAAAATTCACAACTGAACAAAACTGTTATTAATAAATCGGCATTTCACCATTTATTACTTCTACCTTTGCACAAATGAATAAAATATTACAGTGCATTTGAATAATTAGAAAACTTTCGTATTTTGGAATTGAACGAATTGAAGGAATTGTAAATGATCTCGATGATCCATTATTCAAAACAAAGCTACCCATAAAAACCCATGTATTGGTTTTAAGATGGAGGGTTTAAATTAGTAGTGAATTAATAGTGTTACGTGTTAAAATCCTACTTGGGTAATTGTTTAAAAATGGTCAGGATACATAATATATGTAGTGATATGAAGAATCGTTATACAGGTGTGCCATATGTACAGTTTTACTGGTTATACTATATGGAACCCAGTAAAACTTATAAAGTTATCTTGGGTTTTGTATTAGATTCCCTACTATTTATTATATATATGCAGGATATATTTGACATAAAGTTTGAGGAATAAATTATTTCTTATGCTGACGGTATTTTTTTTCTATAAAGAAGCATATATGGGTAATTATACCAAATGGCAAATATGGATATCCATCTACTCTCTACAAATGACTTAAATAAACTAAGTGTAAATAAGTCTAAAACATGTTATATACAGTTTCAGTTGGAGATATCAGCTGATAGCAGCATGGGATCTGGAATAATTTCTCCTCACAAGAACTATCGCAACATTTTAAATTGCAGCTGCGAATGTCTTATAAAGGTTGATAAATTTAAATACCTGGGAGTGATTAAGTGATAAAAATCTTCCTTGAAACTCTCACATGATTATACTGCTGATAAAATTAAAGCATTTATAGCTAAATTCTATAGAGGAAGCTTAAAAAGGATTTATTTTGCATATATCCATAGTTAGCTACAATATGCAATAAAAGTCTACGGAGGAGCTGCAAGAATAAATACAATTAGGCTATTGATTCTGCAAAATTGCTTGTCAGAACTATTGGAAATAAAGGCCGTTTCTCTTAATCACGAGTTCAATATCTAAAAAATGGGGTTATTGACTGTCTCTCAATTCTATATTTTTAAGATTGCTGAATATGTTCACTTCAATTTACATCTATTTCAGACTCAACAGAGGTTTGTGCCACCTACAGACTCATCAACGAAATTGCAAATACCACGCATATCAAAGCAAGCAATTACTCTTGATATAAACTGCATTGGATCTAAACTATGTGTTTCAGAAACAATGAAGAAAATTACATTAAAATTTATTTTTAAGAAATCTCTATCTGAATGGTTTATAAACACAGTGATTAATGTATGTCAATTAATTTATTTTAGACTGCCTGCATTCCAAGATTGGTTGCTTTACCAACTGTTGCCATTTTACACTATGTTTTGTATTTATATTTTTATATTAACTATACTGCAGTACTCAAGCATTCAGACACTTCAGCTGGGTATATATTGTTACAGTTTTGTACCGATATAATTTGGGTTGAATAAAAACCTGAAATTGATATTAAAATCCTCAACGTAAACCATATAAGGGTTCGTAAAAACCTGATAATTCTTACAAATCTTCAACAAACTAGTCGACATTAAAACTCTGAAGAAATTAATAAACGAAATTTCCCATTTTTGACACATCGCCAATTTGTGTTAAAAGTCAGTGTGTTCGGATTAAGATAACTGGGTTCAATATTTTTTACAGTATGTCTTAACTGATGTTTGTTATACATGAAAGGGCCAAATCTATAGACATGGGGTGGAGTTGGTTAGCTCTATAGGTAGCGCGCCAGGTTTGTA
The DNA here is from genome assembly GCA_038380435.1 of Ryuthela nishihirai. NCBI lineage: Eukaryota > Metazoa > Arthropoda > Arachnida > Araneae > Heptathelidae > Ryuthela > Ryuthela nishihirai. Next base: position 6,715 of record JAWZYU010001314.1, on the reverse strand, counting down.
ATCCCCAGTTCCCAGGTTCGAGTTCCAATTGTGCCTACGTTGAGAATTTTCTCCGCTAACTCCCATTCTGCCATCGGTGAAAAGGGGTATACCAATGGGCTTAGAAAGGCATCCGACCGTCGGATGTTACGTTAATCTGCGGTTCTATGTGAAGGAGAGCCATACTATGCGCAAGTTAAAGAACACGATGGATAGTCTTGATGACAGGCTACCCTCTTTCTTCTAACATCTGTCCAGTGGGTTCCCTCCCCACAACCTTCTCTGAGCCGTTAGAATCTTTGTGACAAGTACATTTAGTTCATTTTGTGCAAAATAATTACTTATCAGAGGTAAAACAACCCAATTCAATTATAGACAGGCTGAATATTCATATAACTTAACATTTACTCTTGCATGAGTTTTTCAGTATTCGTCCTAATTTCACAATATATAAAGACGAGTATCTAACAAAATATATGGGATATCAGCTGACATTATTCACTCTGATATGGCAACACCTACAGGTCTCTGAAACACCTTTTCATCAAATTAGGAAAGTGTTTATAAATGGAAGACTTACAAAATTTTGTGTCATCTTATTCCTTTCAACTAAAAACGATTAAAAACGATTACCTTTCGACTAAAAACGATTTTGCAACTAAAAACGATTATGAAAGTAATCTTTTGAATTACTTCTTTTGAAAGTCTTTGGAAATTGGAATATGATAAAACATGATAATATGAGAGGGAGATTGGAATTTTTCATGTCATCTTCTTTTCGTATTAGCCTAAACAATGACGGAAAATTTTAAGTTTTGAGCGAAGTCCTTGTCGCTCCTTTTCATTTTAATTACGTATATCGTTATAGCGACAGTTTAATCTCAACATTTGCTTCGAGATGTGTTATCATTTTGAACATTCCGTTAAGCAATCCCAGTTTCGTGAGACATTGTTTATTTTGGGTTTTATCTAGAAGAGAGAAATGTCGTTCAGGGAGACGACAAGCGTAACAAAACATCACATCGGACACACCGCATCAACCTCCCATGAGTTGTTTGTCGTCTTCCTGACCTGTCTGGAATGTCGGCGCACTTCGCAATGGCAAACGATGGGAAAGGAAGGAAAGAAAAAGGCGGAAAAAAGAAAGACATCCTCGCTGTCAGCTCGTGGACGTAATTGTTACGGTGCAGATTGGATTTCAGTGTGGAGCGGATGTAACGAGAAACCAAGGAGAGAACGAGTTTCTGAAGGGTACTCTAGCCGAAGATGAAGAACGGCTCCAACTTTCGCTCACATTATACGCAAACAGTATATTTTATTCCTTTCTGAATTTCATTTTTTGACTTAGTCGAAATAAATAACAAGTAATTGTTTTGGCCATTGGAACCTTAAGAAAAATGTTGTTCCATAAGTTATATACATTTTTGAAACAATGTTTCTGAAATCAGGCGAACAAAGTTGAGAATAAGCGGAACTTCGCAAACCTAATGGCTACCTTATCTGTAGGAAACGTTATATACAAGAAGGACAAGTATTCTTCAGAGTAAAAAAAATAATCAAAAGTCAAAGTTGTAGAACATGGGTGGCCAACCCAGCCTTAGTGAAACAGAAGCCTACAGCCAATGGGGGAAAATTGCATTGCTAAAGAGCCACATGAAAAATTCTGCAATTAAAAACGAAAATGTACATTTTTAATAAATAATGAATTGGAAGAAAAAACATATTTTTAAGTTATCAAGAGTATATCTGGATTAGAAAACAAAATATATATATATATGCATTTTGATGAGTATCACCTTTTGACCAAATCGTTGTTATGCACCTAAAAATGCTTAGTGAAAAAATTTAAAGAAACCAGACATATTTAGTATATTGGTTTATTTTACACGCTGCAAGTTCTTTTGGAGTGAACTGTGGGTTGACCAGATCTGCTCTAGAAAATGAAATTTTACAACTTTAGGAAAGCAGTAAAAGAGAAAAATCGTAAGTTCTCTAACTTTATATCAGATAGTAGTAAAAAAAATTAGTACTATTCTTAAATCTAGTTATATGTATTAATAAGTGTTGAGATAACTGGAAATATGCTTAAAAATATATGCAATTTGAAAATTTCTGTGAAAAACAACAAATTACTCCTTATAGCGAACTTGCTATCTAAGTCTGAAGGGAGATTAGCATAGACCACAAGACAGAACTGTAAAGGCGGTAACAATCTCAACAAAAAGTCGACATTAATACAGGATGAACAAACGAAAACAGATCCAAATTCGAGTCCCTTGGTTCTTTCCTTCGCCCCTAAGCCAAAAAAAAAGTCTGCCAAGGTTATTAGTTTACATGATTGGTAATTTTGGCTTATGCATTCGTAATTGTGTGTAAAATAATGTTTAAAAGTTGAAATGTATAGTTTTTAAATGTACATACAATTTATGATTCAAAATTCAGTCTTTTATTTACCTTCTGGGTTATTTTTAACACAGGGATTAGGAAATTTAAATTGCATTTTTTTTTTTTTTCAATTATATAACTATATGTGTTGCATTGAATGCTTCATAAGGAATATCTCTAACTACTGGTACGCTTTTTCATCAACTTATTAAATATCATATAAGGTTGGGGGAAGGGAACCCACTAGAAGGCTGTTATGTGACAGATAGAAACCTCCCGTGGAGCTCGTTCCTTAACGTGCACATGGTGATTTTACTCCGTCAGTTCCACGGCTTAATGTCTCATCCGACGAAGCCTATCTGTGTCCTCTTTCTGACAGACGGCAGGGTGGGGTATGACGTATAAAATGACAGGAGCCTGTCAGTTTATACGCCTGTCAGTTTATACGTCATAGTAGAAGGTCTTATCGTTATAGTAGAAGATGGCGGGATCTCAGCAGAAAAATAACACCAACATTCATGCCTTACCCGTGGCTCGAACCCAGGTCCCTTAGATCAGTAGTCAAGCGTGCTAACCACGTGGCCACGGGAGGACTGTATATATATATGTATATAATGTCAAATTTCAACGCTTTGAACCTGAATATTACCATGCATTAAACTTGGGAAAGATCTAAAGAATCCAAAGGTGGAAAAGGGGCAGGGAAATATATAGTAAATATAAATAGAGTATAAAAGTTTATTACATCTGTTTCTCAATAATTTTTTAAGACCACTAAAACGAAGGGAAAAATTATACCGAAAAGACCTCATTCTTTTATTTTTTTCAGATTGCTGGGATTATTTGATTAACAACAACGTACGGTTTTTTAACACTATATTGACAAAAAGTGTTAATTAGATGCATAATTTCAGAAAATTCATCGTTTAGGCTCTGCTAACGTTTAGGCTAGGGGTTCTTAGCATGGGGTAATCGTACCCCTTGGAGGTGTTCGGTAAAATGTTTTGGGGTACACCGTGAGAGCTCAAAAGTCTCTAGATCTAGTAACAAAGTAAACATACCCATTGTTATACTATAACTATAGTTTTATCTATCTATACAAGGAGTACTCCAGCTACATACACATTTTCAGGGGGTACGTGAAGCATATAAGGTTGAGAACCATTGGTTTAGGCTATCTGATTTTTTGTAAATAATTTAAATACAACAACTAACACACACTAACAATACCCACTAATAATTTAAATTGCTTACATATGTAAACATTTAAAAATGACTAAAAGATAGTGCTAATGTTTTAAAATGTAAATAACAATTAAATTTGTTAAATTGAAACAAATGGCAATGCATTGTCATTTGTTCATGCCAATTATTGTTATGCAAAGTAAATTTAAAAACATGCCTGGTACTCACTAGTTGGATTCACCTACTTGACTTCACCTATTTGATTGTATAAAAGCAGAACAATTAAAAGAACATTCAGTTATACTATTTTAACAGTTTGACTCTGAAAACAAATGTTTACATTCCACGTTTGGTAATGTAAAGCTACACTAACCGTTCTTTCTGTGCCTTTATGTCATAAATGTTGATAACTGATATTGTATTCCTGCATAAGCTTGGTACTCGCTTCTCCGCTTCTAAGTTTTTCATCATTTCCAGTTGTTTAGCTAAATTAAGTATAACATGCTTCCTCTTCGGTCCACTTTTTCCATCTGGATATTTACATAGTTGTAGGATTGAGAAGAAATTTTGCCATAAAATGTAACAAGTGAATACTTCAGTAATCACCGAGAAAAGTTATTTATAGTGGTCCTATATAAGGAGAGGTTGGCAAAAGGAGATGTTGATTTCTATTGACTGCCGCTGTCACATATTCCATGGGGGCCATTTCTGGGTTTCGATTGTTGTATTGTTCTTTAGTTCTGTGATAGTTACACGTAAAGTTTACACATATGTTAGTTCTTATTGAATTCGTTCGCTGTGTTTTAATGTAAATCGCCTATCATAATGCTTATTTGTTTTCTTAGATAAACTTAAGGTTTTTAAGCTTGTTAAAATGTCCCATTGTGCTGCTTTCGGTTGCCCTAATTCTGCAAAAAAAGGGAAATTGAAGAAAGCTTTCCCAAAAGATCGCACATGAAGAAATATCTGGGCAGTTAAAGTGAAACGTGAATTCTGGAAAACAACAGATCACTCTCATTTATGTGAAGTAAGTTGAATTTAATTATATTTTTAAAAATGTGGAAAATATAGTTTTTCTTAATAGTCGAACCTATCTCTACTCCTTAAATATTACTAATATTTTCTAAATAGTTTCCCAGAGCTTGGGCTCTACTAAAGCATCTGGATTTTTTTTCAATTTACGAATTTCGTCGCTTAGCTTCACTCCTAATTCCGAATAACTACTATTCTATCTTTCCATTAAATTACCGGTAACGAGCCAGGTTCGCGATCTGCAGTTCCCTGGTTCGAGTTCGATCTGCACCAGCTTTGATATTTATCTCCACTAATATAAACTTACAGGCTGCGCTCAGACCTCTCTAGTAAGCAGCTGCATGTGGATTTTTTTAACCTCACCCTGCTATAGGTCTGAAAGGGGACAGAGAGAGGCTTGGAACTGCCACAGTTCATCACATGAGACGTTAAGCCGTGGAACTGCTAGGAGTAGAGTCATACCGTGAGCACATTTAAAATCACGCTCGATGGGAAGCTCCTACCTGTCACCTAACAGCCGTCCAGTGGGTCCTCTTCCCGTAACCTTATCTGATATTTAATAAGTTAATGAAATAGTCTATAGGTAAATAGAGGTATTACTTATGAAGCATTCAATGCAACACATACAGTAATATAATTAAAGAAAAAACAACAACTGCAATTTAAGATTCTAAATTCCTGTTAAAAATATCCCAGAATGTAAATAAAAGACAGAACTTTCAATCATAAATTGTATGTACTATAATAACTATAAGTTTTAACTCTTAAACGTTATTTTACACACAATTATGAATGCTTAAGCCAACATTACCAACCATAAAAACCAATAACCTTACAAGAATTTTCCTGGCTTAATGTATCTCCGCAAAATTCTCCGCCCTGCCCACGGTCAGTAGGGGACACCGATGGGCTTGGAAAGGCCGCCATCCGTCGGATGGGACGTTAAGCCGTGGCCTCTGTGCGGGAGAGCCAATATCCTATGCACATTAAAGAACACGCTGGATGGCCTTGACGGGAAGCTACCATCTGTCTCCCAGCAGCTGTTCCAGTGGGTCCCCTCCAACCTTCTCTGAGCCTTCGGGGTCCTTGTGACCTGGCCATTTAGCCCATGGTATGCAAAAAAGTGCGCTCAGAGGTAAAACAACCCAACCCTGGCTTAGTGGCGAAAGAGTTATCAGAATCTGACGAAGATCCAAGGGACTCGAATTTGAATATTTGTCCCTTTGTTCTTCCCGTACAAATTTTAATATTGACTTTTTGTTGAGATTTTACCGTCCTCGCAGTTCTATTCCGTGGTCTTTGATAATCTCCCGTCAGACTTAGGTAGAAAGTTCAGTATGAGGAGTAATTTGTGTTATTTTTCGCAGAAATGTTCAGATTGCATATATTTTCAAGCATATTTCGGGCTATTGCAGCACTTGTTAATACCTATAGCACGATTTAAGAATCGTACTAAAAATTTTGTTAGTAATAATAGATATAAAATTGCAGAACCCTTTTCTTAAAGCTAATTTTTACGTGCGATTTTTCTCTTTTACTTCTTTCTTAAAATAAAAAATAAATACCCCCTCAAGCAGCTGTTTGCCACAGAGGTCTGACAGGAGCCTGTCAGTTTATATGCCATAGTAGAAGGTCTGTGAGGTTGGCAGGACCTCAGCAGAAAAACAACACGGACATCCATGCCTTAACCCGGGACTTGAACTCAGGTCTCTAAGATCAGTAGCAAAAGAGCTAACGAGTGGTTAGCATGACAAATTTTGCAACATGAGGAAAGAAGTAGCCATCTCGTGGCCGAGTGGGCCACGAGATGGCTACTTCTTTCCTCATGTTGCAAAATTTCATAGAATATAGTCTTTTTTTTACGGATTAATATCAAAGATAAATGAAAAATCTCACTGAAATCACATTTTCGTCACATTGTTTGATATTTGAAAAGTTGTAGAAGCTGACTTAGCAACAGTAAACACTTTGAACGTCAATTAATCTCAAAAGCTAATTAAAGCACATTAATCCTTACATCCTTTGCTGAAATAAGTAAAAATTTGAAGGTTTAATAATGATTTTCTTTTGGCATATTTTGAAGAAAAAAAAATGTTCCTGTAATGAACATTTAAAAGCGACATCACTGTTAAAC
>JAWZYU010001313.1:0-34000 GCA_038380435.1 Ryuthela nishihirai | reverse complement strand
GATCGTTTGCAATATTGGTTTGAAATTTTAACATTTTCAATTTTTCCACCACTAGAGGGTGCTATAAAAGCTATTGGAAGATTTCAAAATTGCGAATTGTAATATTTTATCAGTACTTATGTAACGCAAAAAGATTTTTTCATTTATCTCTAAAAGTAAAAAAAAGTTGATTCTTCTATAGAGGGACAGACAGGTAGAGAGACAGACAGAACGACAACAGTTAACAGACGGACAAACAGATAAACGAACCAACATTGTATACGCAGACGACAAAATGAAAACATTAGCTCGTTTTGCAAACGAACTAAAAAGAAATTTCTTGTTGGGTTTCAGTTAGCTCGTTTTGCAAACGAACTAAAAAGAAATTTCTTGTTGGGTTTCAATTAGCTCGTTTTGCAAACGAACTAAAAAGAAATTTCTTGTTGGGTTTCAATTAGCTCGTTTTGCAAACGAACTAAAAAGAAATTTCTTGTTGGGTTTCAGTTAGCTCGTTTTGCAAACGAACTAAAAAGAAATTTCTTGTTGGGTTTCAGTTAGCTCGTTTTGCAAACGAACTAAAAAGAAATTTCTTGTTGGGTTTCAGTTAGCTCGTTTTGCAAACGAACTAAAAAGAAATTTCTTGTTGGGTTTCAATTAGCTCGTTTTGCAAACGAACTAAAAAGAAATTTCTTGTTGAGTTTCAGTTAGCTCGTTTTGCAAACGAACTAAAAAGAAATTTCTTGTTGGGTTTCAATTAGCTCGTTTTGCTTTTGACGGAATTTTCTTGGAAAAATCTTAATTTATTTCTGTGAGTAGAATTTTTCTGCCAAATGCAGCGCAGTAAGGTGTTAATTAAATATGGAAGCTGTTATAGGCAAAAAGTGTAGAAATTATAACACTATAACAACTGAGAAGTTTTATCTAGGTACGCCGAGTGGTTAGCGCGCTTGGCTACTGATGTACGGGACCTGGGTTCGAGCCCCGGGTAAGGCATGGATGTATGTGTCGTTTTTCTGCTGAGGTCCTGCCATCCTCTCAGACCTTCTACTATGGCATATAAACTGGCAGGCTCCTGTCAGACCTCTGTGGCAAGCAGCTGCTTGAGGGGGTATTTATTTATATATTATATACACACTAAATCATAGGCTTTCGACTCACGATACAACAAAACATGGCGCCCATAAACCATGTGACTCAATCAACCAATGGCAGTCAATTACCGAGATGGCCAGCCTCTAACTATACAGGACCTCTAGTTTAAAATAGCTGTTTTAAGATCATCAGAATCCACGAGTATACGAAATTATTATTAATACCGAAAGAACGCGAAAGATGGCGCCAGCATTCAAACTTTTGTGCATTATATTCTTTGTATGCTATCTTAAACCGTTTTCGTCGTTACGCAAGAAAAAGAAATTGAGGATTTATGTAGAATAAATTACATGACAGAAACTTCAGATACGATTTGAGAAGTGTGCAAAGTTGATCTAATTGTTTCAAGGCAAAATAAACTTTGGGCAATTTTGCTTATAGCTCTTGATACACTTCTGCAAAATTAAGCCCTGCTTCCTTATATTCTTTCTTAAGTTTAAACCATTCGCTTATTTCTAGTAATGAATTATTAACGACGTGGAAATGTGACCTAGCAATTTAGTGAACGCTGCGTCATGCTTCCCAGTTTTACATTGATGCTACGTCACTGCTTCCAAGTTTCACTTCGTAACAATATGCCCAATAGTGTATATGAAATATTTTCACCCTACGTCACACTCTCCCCGTTTTACACTCATGTTAGACACTGATTTTTAGTTTTTAAACTCTCTCTACGTCATGGGGCGGGGGTGGCTCAGTCGGTAGCGCCCTAGACTCGTAATCTGTAGTTCCCAGGTTCGAGTCCCAGCTGGGTCAGCGTTGAGATTTATCTCCGCAAAATTCCCCGCCCTGCCCACGGTCAGTAGGGGACACCGATGGGCTTGGAAAGGTCGCCGTCCGTCGGATGGGACGTCAAGCCGTGTGATGGGACGTCAAGCCGTGTGATGGACGAGTCCATCGCATGGAACATTAATTTTCTACCTTCCCTGAAGGACTCAGAGAAGGTTGAGGGGAGGGGACCCACTGGAACAGCTATTGGGAGACAGAGGGTAGCCTCCCGTCAAGGCCATCCAGCGTGTTCTTTAAAGTGCACAGGGTATGTCTCTCCCATACACGGGGCCACGACTTAACGTCCCATCCGACGGACGGCGGCCTTTCCAAGCCCATCGATGTCCCCTACTGACCGTGGGCAAGGCGGGGAGTTTTGCGGAGATAAATCTCAATGCTGACCCAGCTGAGACTCGATCCTGGGAACTGCAGATTACGAGCCTGGTGCGCTACCGACTGAGCTACCACCACCGCCCCTACGAACTGGATATTTAATCCTTGCGTATAAAGAAATGCCATTCAGAGGCAAAATAATCAAACCTAAAGCCCATATATTTAACGAAAAATGCATCCTCAGTTATAACCGTTTTTTCTTGTTCGGTTGGGTTGTTTTACCTGTGAGCGGCACTTTTTTCCACACCATGGGCTAAATGGCCAGGTCACATGGACCCCGAAGGCTCAGAGAAGGTTGGGGGAGGGGACCCACTAGAACAACTGTTGAGAGACAGATGGTAGCCTCCCGTCAATGCCATCCAGCGTGTTCTTTAACGTGCACAGCGTATGGCTCTCCCACACACTGAGTCACGGCTTAACATCACATCCGACGGACGGCGGCATTTCCAAGCGCATCGGTTATTTTCTTGTACCCCTGAGGGTGCGTTTATCATTTGCAGAGACAGTACATTAGATCGTTATTTATTCTTGCTAATGATGAACAAAGTGGTGTTAAATTATCAAAAAGCATATAAAATAGAAAAGTAGAGCATAACGTTTATATTAAATTCCATATATGGGTAATGATCATCAAGCAGAACTAAAAACATAAAGTAATGGATAATAAATGCACATATGTGTACATATACAAAGCAAACTGGGGGCGGGGTGGCTCAGTCAGTAGCGCGTCAGGCTCGTAATCTGTAGTTCCCAGGTTCGAGTCCCAGCTGGTTCAGCGTTGAGATTTATCTCCGCAAAATTCCCCGCCCTGCCCACGGTTAGTAGGGGACACTGATGGGCTTGGAAAGGCCACCGTCCGTCGGATGGGACGTTAAGCCGTGGCCCCGTGTGCGGGAGAGCCATACCTGTGCACGCTGGATGGCCTTGACGTGAGGCTACCATCTGTCTCCCAACAGCTGTTCCAGTGGGTCCCATCCCCCCAACCTTCTCTGAGCCTTCGGGGTCCTTGTGACCTGGCCCATTGTGCAAAAAAGTGCCGCTCAGAGGTAAAACAACCCAACTGTTGAAAGTCAGCACGTGATTTCAATATGTAATCATACAGTATTTTTTGCAGTTAATCATACAGCATTTTTTGCTGTTAGGAGACAGATGGTATCCTCCTACAAAATGCATATGTTCTATTCCAACAAGTTGCAATCTAATTAATTGTATTATATCGTTTATGTCAAAATAAGATTTTTTTTTCTGTTACATCATATTTGTCACATGCCAATCGATTTTTCTAAAACACTTTTTTAACGTAATAATCGATTTCACTCTAACGCTTCTACCAGAGTATAATTTATTCTATTGCATTTTTTTTTTCATATATCTAATAAAACCTTTTGTCGCAATGTGATTTATCCTTCGTCACAATTTTAATCATTTGCAAAAAAAATTGTTTAAACTTTTTTTATTTATTTATAAAAACAATATTTTGTCACACAATAGTTAATTTTAATACTTATATATATATGTATAAAAAATCGCATTTTTCTGTCACTGATATTTGTAAGCAGATGAAACATAAACACTGAATTTTAAATGATGATCCTTTATTAATAGCAACTCGTGATTTAGCAAGTTATGACATGTGGTCTTAGCGCTTTCTTGTATGGCCAGGTCACAAGGACCCCGAGGGCTCAGAGAAGGTTGGGGGAAGTGGACCCACTTGACAGCTGTTAGGAGACAGATGGTATCCTCCTGTCAAGGCCATCGAATTGTTCTTTAACATGCACATCTGTCTCCTAACAATCCTTTTGTGAGTTCGATATTTTTAAGTCTCTTTATGAGAAACAATAGTCATTTTTCTAGTTGGTTTGAAAATTGGTTATTAAAATTAACTAGTTGAAAAGGAAATCACACTGAAGTATAATTTCCTTTTTAATAATGCCGAGATGTTTAATATCGTTTTAATTACGGTGGAGCATAACGCTAAGACGGCAAACCATTGGAGCCACTGTGTCCAACACTTGGGGTGGGAGGGGGGGAGAGCATCATCTTGGTTTGACCGCGGATGCCGATCATTGCAGGGCTCACTTAAGGTTTCAAGGGGTGCCCTAGGCACAGCATGCTTACATGAGCCCCCACGAGGCCCAATATTCTGTAACATTTTTCTGACTTACAAACGTAGTTGTTTCTCTTCCTCTTGCGATAATACCCAGTTATCTACACTTTTACATTATAGCAAATGTTCGAGATTATTCTGAGTAAAAATTGTAAAAATATGATCTATAGAGTTTTGGAGCCCCTAGGAATAAGGGGCTCTAGGCTCGGGCCTTAAGGGCTTAGATTGTAATTAGGGCCTGATTCGTTGTCTATGTGAGCTGGCGGTATGCAACGCTGTTGTAACGTCGTACGGATACAACCAACCAGCTTGCTTGGTTGTCCAAGCTTTGTTGGAGCAGGGGTTGGTTCAGACGTTAGCACGTCAGGCTCGTAATCTATAGTTCTCAAATTCGAGTCCGACCCATGATAGCGTTGAGATTTACCTACGCAAAAGTTTCCGCCTGCCCTCGGTCAGTAGGGGACACCGATGGGCTTGGAAAGGCCGCCTTCCATCAGATGGTACGTTAACTCCCCCCTTCAAAAAGTCCGTATGCAGAAGGGCCATACCTTGTGCACGTTAAAGAACACGCTGGATGGCTTTGGCGGGAGGCTACCATTTGTTTCCTAACATCTGTCTAGTGGGTTTTCTTCCACCAACCTTCTTTGAGACATTGGGCTCCTTGTGACCTGGCCATTTTGCTCATTTTGTGCAAAAAAGTGCTGCTCAGAGGTAAACCAACTCGAGCTTTGCTATTTAAACGAACCAATGCAAGACGATGAAAAGTTTGGCGCGCTACCAACTGCGCCCCCCCCCCCCACAGACGAAATTTAATCTTCATAGCCAGGTAAAAAGTTTGACGTAATAATATAAAGCATAAGTGAAAAGTCAAAAATTTTTAAATTCTCAAAAAAAAAAAGACTCAACTACTGACTCAGAAGTCTTATTATGCTCTGTCGTGGCTAACATTATAAAGCGAACATTCTTAAAAATCAAAGTTCAGTCCAATAACAGAGTTTTTCTCTCCTTCACGTACGCTACTGTGGCATTCAGAAAACAGCTACAAAAGAGTACAAGACATCTGAAAAGATCAAATGGGAGCATTTCTCAACCAACAGAAAACGAAAATAAGTTCCTGCTTTTGGAATTCTCATTTTGTAGAGCTTCCTCTCCGTCTCTTTGGAATAGGGAAGAAGAAGGACTAGAGGCTGGGGGAAAAAAAAAGAGATCGTCTGAGCCATATATCCCTTGTCACAATCACTTCGGAAACCTGTCACATTGTGCAATAAGTTGATCCTTCTTTCAGGTTGAGGTGTACGATATGGGAAGAGGGGGAGGGTTGTAAGAAGGAGTAGGGAGGTGGGAAGGGGGGGGGGGTTGTGTGGAGACGGACAGCAAATCTCTTTCTGCCTGTCACACAATCGGCAGAGGTTGCATCATCTGGTTAGAAACATCAAATGTAAAAATAAAATGAAGCATGAAAGTAGAGAAGACTACAGAGATTGAAGAGTGATCCTTCCCACCGTTATAGGGTTCAACATGTGATTCAATGTTGTTTGCTCTACTAGACACTTTAAATTTTGAATTATTTATGTGTACTTTCTCCTCTTGCACTTTGCACCGAAGAGAGTGGTTTTTTTTCCCTTCCGGCTCTGTCTCCTCACGAGCTCTGTTGCTATGGTAACACGAGTAGTCTCTTTGGGAGGAAAATAATGCAGTTCCCAGGAGTGTCGGATTATTTTTACCACTTAGAGGGGGATTTTTTCACTGCCCTGTGCCGTAAACAAACGAGTCAAAAGAATCTTATGATTGTGAGCAGATTCGTTTCTTGGAGATGGGGAGATGAAGTTTGAGAGCAGGCTTCAAGACAGATTTAGGATTGTGCAAATAGTGTGCTGCTGTTTAGAAAGTCAAGTGGTTTGGGAAAAACCAAATCTTTGTGTTTTGGGTATTACTACTAAGGAGAGTGGGATTATTGTATTTTGTTTTTGTTAGTTTAAGGGGACGGAGCTTGGCCTAGTCGGTAAGGCGCCTGACCGCTAAGGCGAAGTTTACAGGAACGTAATGCGAAGTTTGCATGTTCGAGTCACCATGTTGCCAGCGTTGAGATTTTTTCTGCTAACTCCCTCCTAGCCTCGGGGAGAAAAGGAACACCAATTGAGTTAAAACGTTGCTGACTCCCATTGTGCAATCACTAAATGGGACACTGATGGACTTGGAATATAAAGTTATCAATCGAAGAGGTGCTAAATCATAGTTAGATGTGCAAGAAAATCTATCCTTGTGAGCTTAGAAGTCGCCGGATGGCCCGCGCTACTCTCGGTCAGTAGGGGACACCTATGGGCTTGAAAAGGCAGCCGTCCGTCGAATAGTAGGTTAACAGCGGTAAGTAGTGTCCTGACACTTCAGCCCTCCACTCACTGTGCTTTCCCCCTATGACGTCACTGAGCACGCCCCTAATTAATAATCAATTAATAATCAATTAAAAATTAATTATTAATTAGTTTTTATTGATTATTAATTGATTATTTATTAGGGGCGTGGTTAGTGACGTCATAGGGGGAAAGCACAGTGAGTGGGGGGGCTGAAGTGTCAGGACACTATAGTGTGTAGCCACTCCAGGACCCCCACTAGTGCTTTCCCCTATGACGTCACCGACCACGCCCACTTCCGGTCACACCCCTAATTAATATCCAATTAACAACCACTTAATATCCAAATAATAATCAATTAATTGATTAATAATTGATTATTAATTGGATATTAATTAGGGGCGTGACCGGAAGTGGGCGTGGTCGGTGACGTCATAGGGGAGAAAGCACTAGTGGGGGGTCCTGGAGTGGCTACACACTACTGCGGTACCTTATGCGGGAGAGCCATACTCTGTGCATGTTAAAGAATACGCTGGATCGCCTTGACGGGAGGCTACCATCTGTCTCTCTACAGCTGTTCTAGTGGGTCCCCTCCCCCAACCTTCTCTGAACCTTCGGGGTTTTGTGACCTGACCATTTACCTAATAGTGTGCGAAAAAGTGCCTCTCAGGGGAAAAACAATCCAACCCTTCCTCTTATGGCGCTCGGGCTGGTTCAGTAGGTAGCACATCAGACTCGAGTCTCAACTGTGCTAATGTTGAGATTTATCTTCGCTAACCCCTGACCTTAGTGAGAAAGGTGACACCAATGGACTTGGAGAGGCCGCCGTCCGTCGGATGGGACGTCAACTCGTGCCCTTACTTGTGCATGTTAAAGAACGCAGTGGGTGACTTTTATGGAAGATTTCAGTTTCTCTCCTAACAGCTGGGCAGTGAGTCCCTTTCCCCACCCTTCTCTGAGGCCTTGAGTTCCTTGTGACCTGGCCATTTAGCCCATTGTGTGAAAAAAAGTGTCGCTCAGAAGTAAAACAACCCAAAGTTTCAGTTTAATATTCTTTGTCTGAGCAGTGCTTAACTTTTTTTCTGTATTTGGTAAATTTTGTAAAGTGTCATGAGTAACCTTTCCAGGTAATATGGTTATTTTCTTTCATCCTTAAAAAAATAATAATATAAACACCCACCCACCCTCAAGCAGCTGCTTGCCGCAGATGACTGACAGGACTCTGTCAGTTTATACGTCATAGTAGAAGGTCTGTGAGGATGACGAAACTTCAGCAGAGAGACAAAAACAATCATCCATGCCTTACCTGGGGCTCAAACCCAGGTCCTTTTGATCACTATCCAAGCACGGTAACCACTCTGCCACGGAGTATATAAAATAAGTGTACGTTCTGCCTTTGATTACGTTATCTTTGGATTATCGAAGCCAATCTGTCGAAGTTAAATTTCAATTTTGTTACTGCAAGAACTTTGAGGCTATTTTTCGTTATGGTTTTACTTAATTAACAGCTTGTTCACAGAAATATACCGGGGCGGGGGTGGCTCAGTCGTTAGCGCGCCTGGCTCGTAATCCGCAGGTTCAAGTTTCAGCTGGCTCAGCATTGAGACTTATCTCCGCAAAATTCCCCGCCCTGCCCACGGTCAGTAGGGGAAACCGATGGGCTTGAAAAGGCCGCCGTCAGTTGGGACGTTAAGTCGTTGCCCCATGTGCGGGAGAGTCATTCCCTGTGCATGTAAAAGAACACGCTGGATGGCCTTGACGGGATGCTATCATTTGTCTCCCAACAGCTGTTCCAGTGGGTCCCCTCCCCAAACTCCTCTGAGCCTTCGGGGTGTTTGTGACCTGGCTATTTAGCCCGTTGTGTGCGAAAATGTGCCGCTCAGAGGTAAAACAACCCAACCCAGAAATAAGTTCTGTTTTTTTTTTTTCACTTGATTATATTGCATTTTTTTTTGAAAAATTTCAGTTTACAAGCCAATGAATTTTAAAGATTTGAATTACACTTAAATGAAGTATTTATTATTTATTTTTTTTGAAAGTGATTTTAAAGTTAAAATATATTTTTTTAAGAATTCTATGCAATTTTCCAAAAACTTTCAATTTAGAAACCAGTGCATTTTTAAGATTTGCATTACACTTCAATGAACTATTTATTATAATTTTTAAAGTGATTGAAGATTAAAATATATTTGTTTATGATTATAAATCAAAATAGTAAGTTTTGTTATGATTTTTAATGAGTGTCTACGGGAGAGCTTTTGGAGCAAGGAACTGTGTCATTTGTTAAACGGTTAATCACACCATTTCAGTTCAAACGGTTAAAGTGCTTCACTGCAAGGTAAAGGGATTCGAGTTCGAATTACAGATATGCTTTCTTCTTTATTTCGGCTGCTCTTGGGGAATCATTTATTTCTTTTATGAATTAATGGAAATCACATTAGTCATAGTCAGCCTCGGACCTTGAAAAAAAAAATCGAAGTTGGGTAGAGGCAAGAAACACAATGAAACAGGAAAAATATAAAGGGAGGGGGGTTCTTTTACCTCTGAGCGGCACTTTTTGCACACCATGGGCTAAATGGCCAGGTCACATGGACCCCGTAGGCTCAGAGAAGGTTGGGTAAGGGGACCCACTGGAACAGCTGTTGGGAGACAGATGGTAGCCTCCCGTCAAGGTCATCCAGCGTGTTCTTTAACGTTCACAGGATATGGCTCTCTTCCGCACGCGGAACCACGGCTTAACGTCCCATCCGACGGACGGCGGCCTTTCCAAGACCATCGGTGTCCCCTACTGACCGTGGGCAGGGAGGGGAATTTTGCGGAGATAAATCTCAACGCTGACCCAGCTGGGACTCGAACCTGGGAACTGCAGATTACGAGTCTGGCGCGCTACCGGCTGAGCCAACCCCGCCATAAAGAGAGGAGGGGGGGAAGACTGGATTTCCGATAGTATAACATTTTTCCTTGTTTTACAAATCTTTAAAAAAGTTCTTGAAAAATGCTTGAAATGTAAATAAGTAAAATAAGTTTAATAATTTTTGGCTCTATTATTCTTACTAGCATTTGGAAGGGGAGGGGGCATAGACCCTTGCCCGTCCCTTATTCCGGCCTTGGTCATAAGTCATAAAAAACAGTGTCAAAAGAAAAAAATAAAGCTTTAGTACTGCTCTGTATTCCAACATGGAATCTACTGGTTAAGAGTATTTTGCTCCTTCCTCTTTGGATAAGGCAGTACTGATATATGGTTGTTTAAGTAAGGTTATATGTCTTAAAACATTTCAAGCTGTCAGGGCTGACTTTAGCCCACTCTTTAATCGATGGCGTAATTAGTGCTTAAAATAATTAATTGATTGTGCTATACACTGATCACTAAATGTAAAATATACTGGTTTCCAGAAATTAAGGAGAAATCCTTTGTTATGTCAGTGGGAAGCTAATATTGACGCTCTATGGCTTCTAAAACAATTCCTTTTTTTTTGTTTTGAAGAAGGGATTTTGGATTGGATTGGATTGTATTACCTCTGAACGGCACTTTTTGCACACTATGGGCTAAATGGCCAGGCCACAAGGACCCCGAAGGCTCAGAGAAGTTTGGGGGGAGGGGACCCACTAGAACAGCTGTTAGGAGACAGATGGTAACCTCCCGTCAAGGCCATCCAGTGTGTTCTTTAACGTGCACACGGTATGGCTCTCCCGCACACGGGACCACGGCTTAACGTCCCATTCGACGGGCGGCGGCCTTTCCAAGCCCATCGGTGTCCCCTACTGACCGTGGGCAGGGCGGGGAATTTTGCGGAGATAAATCTTAACGCTGACCCAGCTGGGACTCGAACCTGGGAACTACAGATTACGAGCCTGGCGCGCTACCGACTGAGCCACCCCTTGAAGAATGGGATAGCTGAGAAAGATCTCAATCAAATACATCAGTATCTCGATTTTCAACAACATGGCTCAGTATTTAATGAGTTATGAATATTTAGCAATAACAATGCCAGTCTTAAAAAGCTTATACAAAGTATAATTCGAGTGAACGAATTCTTTACACAAACTTCTAAAATACAAACTTATTTTATTAATTTGATACAATACTTATTACTAAGTTGTAATAAACCGCTGAAGTCACTTTTTCTGACTGGCATTGTTACAGTAAAATCTTAAACCTTTCATAACTTATTAATTACTGAACGAATATTGTTGAAAACAGAGATACTGATACATTTGATTGAAATCTTCATCCATTTTCACATTTTTAATGTAATATTTTAAGAGTCAGGGCCGTGCCGTGCTATGATGCAGAGAGGCGGCCGCATCAGGCGGCACCGTAAGGGGGCGGCATAAGCAGCGAAATCAAAATACATTTTGAACCATTTAATAATTAAAAATATTTACGCAACGCTTTTCTATATTAGTCTATGTTATTCCGATATTGATGTATACGATTTATGATTTATCGTACGCCTCTGCCTCAGCGCTTTCGGTACCCTTTGATCTCGGTTTCTGGTGCAAGTGCATTGTTGGTGAGCGCTCGCCGAAAGACTTTTGATCTGACAGCGCGAAGTTATTATTTTTGTTTGTAATATACCGCGCTGCCGCTCCTAAAAGCTGAGGCGGCAATTATCACAAAAGACAATTGCACGTGTTACGTGTTGATAGTTCTGCTTTGAGCTTACAATTATTGACAATATTTGATTTTAATGTTAGTTTGTCATGAGAAGTGGCAAGTGGCTGTGCTGTATTTAAATCAGTAAATCAGATATATAATATATCTGTATCAGTATAATTTTTGTGCATTTATACTAATTCAGTTTTTGTGTTTAAAAAGTAGATCAGGTAAGAGAATTATTGTTTTTTACAGCAATGTAGTTACTTATTATCACTGAAAATGATTATGTTATGACAATAGGGACTCGAATTAAAAAGTAGCATTTGCATGGACTGGGTATATCTCAGGTGCGAAACGTGGGCCTCTGTGTGATAGATAGAAAGTTATTTAGGTAATATTGGGCTACTTTTGCCTTCTGTGTGAGAGAGAGTTGCTTAGGAAATATTTGCATTTGCCTACTTTTGCGTTCGTTATTTATTGCTGTATTTTTACCAAATTCATATACGTTGAAGTGAAGACAATACAATAACAAGTTAAAGAAAGGCATTTGTCAAAACGGCTGCTAGCCGTCAATTTGACAGATATTCGTTATCTATTTATTATGTTCTGTTACAAATCTTACTAGCTTTGCAACTCATTTCTATCGTTATTTTATCTACCCTATTTTAATAGCATGATAAGCATCATCATATTTAATCATTTTCAATGACCCCCCCCCCCCCGGTTGCATTTTTGCGAAGGACTGTAAATTTTTATTTAATATATTTATTACAGTATGGAACAGAAAAGGAAAAAATTGTCTGTAAGTCAATATAAAAAGAAACGCTTAAAGAAAGAGGACCAAGAAAGAAAGCTAAGCTACGTTATGAAGGAATTCTTAGTACAAAAGTCCTGTTTAGATGAGTCGTCCACATCAACAGCGACTGCTTTGGATTTGGCAAATAAAAACTCAGTGCCGTCCCAATCACTTCCAGAAGAAGTTGTTGAAGAGAGCCAAAAATAACACCATCAGAAGTTCATTAAGAGCCGGGTAACAGTAGCAGTGGCAGCCAGCAGATATTAAACGAAATTCCTTCTGCTCCTGCATTATGGAATGCTTTCTGCATGTCATCTGAAACTCCTCAAATACTGGTTGAGAGGGGTCCACATCAAATTAAAGAATTCGAGTTTTCTATTAATAAAGGAAGGCGTAGATTTTTGCCCTCGCATTATTTGAAAGTGTTGAGCAATAGTGAAGTCGTTGAGAGAAGTTGGTTGATTTACTCTGTTACAAATGATGCCGTTTTTTGCTTTTGTTGTGTATTATTTGATAATTCGTCTGCTATTAATGACTGGCCCAAAAAAGGTTATTCTGACTGGGGAAATCTTATAAGAGCCCTCACAATGCACGAAAAGTCTGTAAATCACAGAAATGCTTTTAGAGCATGGAAAGAATTGGACATTCGATTAAAGCAGAAAATAACTATTGACGCTGAATATCAACGAATTATGGATATGGAAATTCAGCATTGGAGAGGAGTTCTAAAAAGAATTATGACAATAATTAGACTATTGCCCTCACAATGCTTAGCTTTTCGTGGAACAACTGAACATTTGTTTCAGCCTAATAACGGAAACTTCCTAAAGTTGGTAGAATTGCTTTCTGAGTTTGATCCAGTTATGGAAGAACACATCAGGAGAATTCAACGCGAGTCTGATAAATGGTCTGTGACTTATCTAAGCAATAATATACAAGATGAATTCATAAATTTGATGGGAAATGTAATTTTAAGCAAAATTGGCGAAATAACAAAAATCGCTAAATATTTTGCGATAAATCGCCGATTGTACCCCAGACGTAAGTCATATTGAACAGCTCTCATTAACAATAAGAGTTGTCGCTTTAAACTCCATTCAAAATAAATATGAAATTGAAGAATTCTTTATTGGTTTTTTTGAAGCTTAGTGATTCAACCTGAGAGGGTTTGGCAGAACTTATTCTGACACATTTGGAAAAGTTAGGTTTTGAGTTAAAGTGGCTTAGAGGACAAATCTATGACAACGGAGCTAATATGAAAGGAGTAAGAAAGGGTGTACAAGAATATTTGAAAAATATCCAAGGGCGTTTTATGTGCCCTGCGCATGTCATTCTTTAAACGTAGTTGTTAATGATGCAGCGTCTTCTTCTACAGAAACAACAACTTTTTTTTTTCCCATTGTACAAGAACTTTACACTTTTTTTTTCTGGTTCTACAAAGCGTTGGGAAGTGCTAAAAAAAGTTTCACAATTAACTCTAGAACCATTGAGTGCTACTAGGTGGTCAAGCACAGTAGATGCGTTAAAACCTTTACGATTTCAACTTTGCGAAATCTATGATGCATTATTCCAAATAATAGAAGACATCAACAGAGATGCAGAAACTAAAGTTAAAGCAAGATGATTAGCAAAAAATATTAAAAATTACAAGTTTATTAATTAATATCCCCTCAAGCAGCTGCTTGCCACAGAGGTCTGACAGGAGCCCTGTCAGTTTATATGCCATAGTAGAAGGTCTGAGAGGATGGCAGGACCTCAGCAGAAAAACGACACGAACAGCCATGCCTTACCCGGGGCTCGAACCCAGATCCCTTAGATCAGTAGCCAAGCGCGCTAACCACTCGGCCATATGCAGTGTAATTCTTTGGTATGATATTTTATTTGAAGCTATTGCAATCTGTAACTATAAATTTGTCAGATTGTGTAAGGATGTTATCAGAAACCATACAAAAAGTGAAAAGTTATAGACAATCTGGATATGATCAGATGAAAATTGCTGCTAATGAGATTGCAGAGAATCTTGAATGCAGTGCAGAATTTCCTGCCGAAACTGAAGTTAGAGCCAGAAGGAAAAAGCGTCAATTTGACTATGAAGAAGCTGTCGATCAACCCTTAACAGAGGAGAATAAATTAAAAAAAAAACTTTTTCAATTATATTCTGGACATTACCCTTAATTCTCTGAATGAACGATTCACGCTTCTGGAAACCCATAGCAAAAATTTTCAGTTTTTATATGACATTTTAAAACTCAAGGATATAGATGACAAAACGCTAGAAAATTATTGTACCAGTCTCCAGTCAATACTTCCGGTCGAAAATGAATCAGATATAAATGCAAATGATCTTCAAGAAGAATTACGTGATGTATCCCGAATGCTACTATATTCCATGAAACCTTTGGATGTTTTAAATTATTTGTGCCAAAATAACTTAATTGCTTTGTATCCGAATACTGTTGTAGCTCTGAGAATTTTATTAACACTCCCTGTCTCTGTAGCTAGGGGGAAAGAAGTTTTTCCAAATTAAAATTAATAAAACACTACTTAAGAAGTTCAATAAGCCAAACAAAACTTAGAAATCTGTCATTAATTTCTATTGAATCTACATTGGTTGCCACTCTAGACTACACATCTCTAATTAACGAATTTGCTAAAGTTAGAAGGGTAAAACTGTAGTAGAATTGTTGTAATTGATATCATTCTTTTAAAGTAGTTTATATTTTCAAATTGAAAAGAGTATTCGTACATTTTGTGCAGTTTTTTTTTAAATCACAATCGAAGGTTATTTTAAAGAAAAAACATTTAAGGGGCGGCATTTCGAAGACTTGCATCATAATGAAAAAATCTACAGCACGGCCCTGTTAAGAGTTATAGAGTTTCTACGTTAGTTCTCCATTTAGATAGCATAGGGTTGTTCCTTAATGTTTTGAAATCAGTGTATAAAGCAGGAAATTCTTTTTGGTTTGCGTGTCTTTCCACGTTTGTGTGTCTTTCCGTACTCAACCCCCAGAATAGCTAAAGGCACCAAACTTTTCCTGAACGTTCCTTACACTCAGGTTGTTTGGGTTGTTTTACCTCTGAGCGGCACTTTTTTGCACACCATGGGCTAAATAGCCAGGTCACATGGACCCCGAAGGCTCAGAGAAGGTTGGGGGAGAGACCCACTGGAACAGATGTTGGGAGACAGATGGTAGTCTCCCGTCAAGGCCATCCAGTGTGTTCTTTAACGTGCACAGGGTATGGCTCTCCCGCACAAGGGGCCACGGCTTAACGTTCCATCCGACGAACGGCGGCCTTTCCAAGCCCATCGGTGTCCCCTACTGACCGTGGGCAGGGCGGGGAATTTTGCGCAGATAAATCTCAACGCTGACCCAGCTGGGACTCGAACCTGGGAACTACAGATTACGAGCCTGGCGCGCTACCTATTGAGTCCCCCCCCCCCTTACACTCAGGAGAAGAGTACAGGCTATGTGCGAATCCTCTGGTGTCAACCAAAACTGGGGTGGCGGTTTTAATTTCTCGAAATCTCTATAGACTTACATTAGAGGTTGAAATCCCGTGTCTCTCAGAGCAATTATTCAAAGAGGAGGAGTACAATCTGCTACAGCTTTGGAAAGTTTCAGACTTCCTCTAAAGAGGAGGATAAGAATTATATCAAGGGGGAAGGATGACGAATAGATGGAAATGAGTTTTATGCCAAATGAAACCTAGTGAAGTGGGAAGTGCAATCTGCTATATACACTGGTTTCCATCAATTAAGAAAAATTCCTATGTTTAGTCAATGGCAAGCTAACGTCAAAGCTCTATAACTTCTGAACTAAGATTTTCTGTTTTGAAAACTGTGATTGCAGATAAAGATCTCAATCAAAAATATCAATATTTCGATTTTCAACAATATTCGTTCAGTATTTAATGAGATGGAAGTTTAAATATTTAGCGATAACAATGCCAGCCACAAAAATTGACTTCAGAAGTTAATTAAAACTTAGTCATAAGTATTGTATCAAAGTATTTAAATAAAATAAGTTTGTATTTTGGGACTTTCTGTAAAGAATTCTTTCACTATTCTTCAGTTTTGTATAAGTTTCTTAAGACTGGCATTGCTGTTGTTAAATATTCAAACTTCCATAACTCATTAAATACTGAACGAATATTGTTGAAAATCGAGATATTGATTTATTTGATTGAGATCTTTATCTGCAATCACATTTTTCAAACAAAAAAACTTATTTTAGAAGTTATAGAGCTTTGACGTTAGCTTCCCATCGACTTAACATATGGATTTTCCTTAATTTATCGAAACCAGTATACTTTACAAAGTTTCAGCCATCCCCTTTAAGAGGGGGATAAATATTTTATAAGGGGGGTAGCTGTGTATGTGATGACTATTTTACATCAATCATAAAGGCATTGGAACAATATATTTAATTTTTGGTGTCTGTTCAGCTGGAATAGCTCTAAGTCGTTTAATCCGGGCTGAGTGAAACGATCGTAATGAATTTTATGCGAAATGAAAGGCTGCGACGTGGGGAGTACAGTCGCTCAAAAAATATCCGAACACTATGATCGATTATAGAATTCAGAAAAAATATCTGGCAACGATTTTTTTAGAAATAAGTGATCTGGCAACGTTCGTGTCACGTGACACGAAGGTTGCGAGATCACTTATTTCTAAAAAAATCGTTGCCAGATATATTTTCTGAATTCCTTAATCGACCATAGTGTTCGGATATTTATTTGAGCGACTGTACCATTTACTCTACACTTTAGAGAGTTTCAGAACTCCCCTAGAAGAGAGGGGATGATATTTTACCAAGGGGAGTAGCTGAAGAATGAATAAATTGCAATACGTTTCATGGCAAATGAAACCTTGCGATATGGGGAGTGAAATCTATTATATACTTCAGTGAGTTTTAGCCTCCCTTAGAAGAGGGAGATAAAAGGTTTACCAGGGGGTGGTAGAGGAGATTTTTTTTCCAAATGAAAGCTTGCAATATGAGGAGTGATATGTATTGATATTTTACCGAGTTTCAGACCCGAGCAAGGATTGTAAAACTGATAATATTTTAGGATTGTATCAGCCTTAGTTAGCAACCATTTTATACGAAGTCACGGAAATCCCATTTAATGAGTCAAAAAAGACATTTAATTTCAATAATTAAAACATTCAACAATTTCAAATACATTCAACAATATCTTTTATTTTGCAATCAAACAATTGGAGTCCTCGTTGAAATTATTGCGTTATTTCCCACTCTTGCGAAGGTCACACGCTAAACTCATTCTATTTGTTTTGTCACATGCTAAACTCATTCTATTTGTTTTGTCACATGCTAAACTCATTCTATTTGTTTTGTCACATGCTAAACTCATTCTATTTGTTTTGTCACATGCTAAACTCACTCTATTTGTTTTGTCACATGCTAAACTCATTCTATTTGTTTTGTCACATGCTAAACTCATTCTATTTGTTTTGTCACATGCTAAACTCATTCTATTTGTTTTGTCACATGCTAAACTCATTCTATTTGTTTTGTCACTTGCTAAACTCATTCTGTTTGTTTTGTCACTTTCTAAACTCATTCTGTTTGTTTTGTCACATGCTAAACTCATTCTGTTTGTTTTGTCACATGCTAAACTCATTCTGTTTGTTTTGTCACATGTTAAACTCATTCCATTTGTTTTGTCACATGCTAAACTCATTCTGTTTGTTTTGTCACATGCTAAACTCATTCCATTTGTTTTGTCACATGCTAAACTCATTCTGTTTGTTTTGTCACATGCTAAACTCATTATGTTTGTTTTGTCACATGCTAAACTCATTCTATTTGTTTTGTCACATGCTAAACTCATTCTATTTGTTTTGTCACATGCTAAACTCATTCTGTTTGTTTTGTCACATGCTAAACTCATTCTATTTGTTTTGTCACACGCTAAACTCATTCTGTTTGTTTTGTCACACGCTAAACTCATTCCATTTGTTTTGTCACATGCTAAACTCATTCTATTTGTTTTGTCACATGCTAAACTCATTATATTTGTTTTGTCACATGCTAAACTCATTCTGTTTGTTTTGTCACATGCTAAACTCATTCTATTTGTTTTGTCACAAGCTAAACTCATTCTATTTGTTTTGTCACATGCTAAACTCAATCTATTTGTTTTGTCACATGCTAAACTCATTCTATTTGTTTTGTCACATGCTAAACTCATTCTATTTGTTCTGTCACATGCTAAACTCATTTTATTTGTTTTGTCACATGCTAAACTCATTCTATTTGTTTTGTCACATGCTAAACTCATTCTATTTGTTTTGTCACTTGCTAAACTCATTCTGTTTGTTTTGTCACTTTCTAAATTCATTCTGTTTGTTTTGTCACATGCTAAACTCATTCTGTTTGTTTTGTCACATGCTAAATTCATTCTGTTTGTTTTGTCACATGCTAAACTCATTCCATTTGTTTTGTCACATGCTAAACTCATTCTGTTTGTTTTGTCACATGCTAAACTCATTGTTTGTTTTGTCACATGCTAAACTCATTCTATTTGTTTTGTCACATGCTAAACTCATTCTATTTGTTTTGTCACATGCTAAACTCATTCTATTTGTTTTGTCACATGCTAAACTCATTCTGTTTGTTTTGTCACATGCTAAACTCATTCTATTTGTTTTGTCACACGCTAAACTCATTCTGTTTGTTTTGTCACATGCTAAACTCATTCCATTTGTTTTGTCACATGCTAAACTCATTCTATTTGTTTTGTCACATGCTAAACTCATTATATTTGTTTTGTCACATGCTAAACTCATTCTATTTGTTTTGTCACAAGCTAAACTCATTCTATTTGTTTTGTCACATGCTAAACTCAATCTATTTGTTTTGTCACATGCTAAACTCATTCTATTTGTTTTGTCACATGCTAAACTCATTCTATTTGTTCTGTCACATGCTAAACTCATTTTATTTGTTTTGTCACATGCTAAACTCATTCTATTTGTTTTGTCACATGCTAAACTCATTCTATTTGTTTTGTCACTTGCTAAACTCATTCTGTTTGTTTTGTCACTTTCTAAATTCATTCTGTTTGTTTTGTCACATGCTAAACTCATTCTGTTTGTTTTGTCACATGCTAAATTCATTCTGTTTGTTTTGTCACATGCTAAACTCATTCCATTTGTTTTGTCACATGCTAAACTCATTCTGTTTGTTTTGTCACATGCTAAACTCATTGTTTGTTTTGTCACATGCTAAACTCATTCTATTTGTTTTGTCACATGCTAAACTCATTCTATTTGTTTTGTCACATGCTAAACTCATTCTGTTTGTTTTGTCACATGCTAAACTCATTCTGTTTGTTTTGTCACATGCTAAACTCATTCCATTTGTTTTGTCACATGCTAAACTCATTCTGTTTGTTTTGTCACATGCTAAACTCATTGTTTGTTTTGTCACATGCTAAACTCATTCTATTTGTTTTGTCACATGCTAAACTCATTCTATTTGTTTTGTCACATGCTAAACTCATTCTGTTTGTTTTGTCACATGCTAAACTCATTCTGTTTGTTTTGTCACATGCTAAACTCATTCTGTTTGTTTTGTCACATGCTAAACTCATTCTATTTATTTTGTCACATGCTAAACTCATTTTATTTGTTTTGTCACATGCTAAACTCATTCTGTTTGTTTTGTCACATGCTAAACTCATTCTGTTTGTTTTGTCACATGCTAAACTCATTCTATTTGTTTTGTCACATGCTAAACTCATTATATTTGTTTTGTCACATGCTAAACTCATTCTGTTTGTTTTGTCACATGCTAAACTCATTCTATTTGTTTTGTCACAACAATCTAACCGTTGCGTGAATCATTCCCGGCTTTAATAACAAGATTCTTTGTTCGAACTGGATTCTTTGCTCGAAAGTTCCGAAAATAAATTCGCTTAGAGACAAACTAGCAGAGACAATCTGATGAATTACACAAAATACATTTCCAACAGACGATATTATTGTCTTGATATTTTATATCTTGCCTCTTTCGCCCAGCGATCTGTTTTGTAGAGTGGTACAGTCGCTCAAAAAAAGTATCCGAACACTATGGTTGATTCCAGAATTCAAAAAAAAATATCTGGCATTGATTTTTTTAGAAATTAGTGATCTGGCAACCTTCGTGTCACGTGACACGAAGGTTGCCAGATCACTAAATTCTAAAAAAAAATCGTTGCCAGAGATTTTTTCTGAATTCTGTAATCAACCATAGCGTTCGGATATTTTTTAATATATATAATGCGTATGAATATACATATAATGCAATGAATATGGAGCGTGTGCAGTTACCGTTCACAGCAAACTGGAGCGGTTGCGGTTAATGTTCACAGCCCATTGGATCGTGTGAGCTCACAAAGACCTGGATCGTGTGGGCTCACTCACGGAAATATTGAGCGTGTGCAGTTACCGTTCACAGCAAACTGGAGCGTGTGCAGTAACTGCACACGCTCCAGTTTGCTGTGAACGGTAACTGGAGCGTGTACAGTTGCTGTACACGCTACAGATATTTTTTCTGAATTCTGTAATCACGTGACACGAAGGTTCCCAGATCACTAATTTATTAAAAAATCGTTGCCAGATATTTTTCTAAATTCTGTAATCAACCATAGGTTTCGGATACTTTTTTGAGCGACTGTACTGCTAGTAGATTAGCTAGTAAGGTGATAAACATATTCCAAGGGCTTCAACGTCAGGCCATTTGCGTAAATAAGCAAAATCGCATGAGTCCCTAGTGGACCGCTTCTCATTAGTGAGTAATATTAAGCACGCAAAGACAGATTAAAACTAGAAGAATTACATGTCGCCACTGGTGAACACATTGCTCGATTTCAAAGAGAAGAATTTCATTTTGTTTACTCCATTTAGTAGTTGCTAACAGTGGAAGTTCGAAATAAAGGATTATTTGAAAAATGCCGACAGTAATATTTTGATGTAAAACATTAGGCTAATTTCTCATATTTCTGTCAAAAGAAAAAGTTGAATTTTCTCACGCCTCCTAGAAGAGTTGGATGCTTTACCTCTGAGACGCAAAATTTGTGCACATTATTGGCTAAATGGCCAGGTCAGAAGGACTCCGAGGCATTAAGAGAAGGTTGGGGGGGGGGGAGAAAACACACTGGACAGCTGTTGAGAGACAGATGGTAGCCTCCTCTCAAAGCCATCCAGATTTTTAATCCGTATTTTTAAACGTGCACAGGATATGGTTTTTTTTCCACACGGGGCCATGGCTTAGCGTCCCATCCGACTGACGACGGCCTTTCCAAGCCTATTGGTGTCTCTTATTGACCTTGGGCAGAAAGGGGGAGTTTTTGCGGAGATAACTCTCAACGTTGACCCAGCTAGGAGTCGAATCTGGGAACCAATATTTCATCTGTAACTTATCCAGCCCAAAGAATAATTTTTTAATTTTCTGTAAAAGCAAAAAAAAAACATTGAATGTCTATAAACGGATAGAGAGACAACATCATAAAAACATTAACTTAAAAAAAAATCGGGGGGGGGGGGTTGGAAATCGAATTGGATAATCATGTCACACATGATCCATAAGTTGCCATGGAGTTACGTACCTTTAACCAGACTGTAAAATTAATTCTCCACAATCGGATGGGCGGGATGGCTTAGTCGGTAACGCACCAGGCTCGTAATCTATAGTTCCTAGGTTCAATCCCACGTGTGCCAGTGCTGATTTCCATTTTTGAAAATCTGCACCCCACGTGTGCCAGTGCAGATTTATCTGCGCTAAACCCCAACCCTACCCTCGATGAATAGGAAATACCGATGGGCCTAGAAAGACCGCCGTCCGTCGGATGGGACGTTAAGCCATGGCTCCGTGTGAGGGAGAGCCATACCTTGTACACGTTAAAGAACACTCTGGATGGCCTTGATGGGAGACTATCATCTGCCTCCGATCAGCTGTCCAGCCTTCTCTGATACCTAGTGATCCTTGTGACCTGACCATTTACCCCATTGGATGTGAAAAAGTGCCGTTCAAAGGTAAAACAATCCATATATCAGTTTTCTGAGCTATTGCTGATTTATTTTTCCACTGCAGGTCAGTTCTAAAAAGGTTCTCTTTGATCCTGTCTACTAAACTCATTCAAAGACTTGTACACTATTCATAATATTCTATTCGTTAAGCTACAGTTCTGTATGAGTGCAATAATGATAACTCAAGCATCTAAAATCAAATGAATTTATGTTCCTTTTCAAATAAAAGGTTCAAGCCTCACTACCACACAGCAAACGTTAGAGAGGACAAGACTATTGCATAGCGTAATTTACGTGTTTAAGCGTATATATATATATGACCATTTTTCCATGTTCCATTAGTCCGCTGATACTAAAAATTTCATGGGGGGCGGGGGGGGGGCTCAGTCAGTCAGTAGCGCGCCAAGCTCGTAATCTGTAGTTCCCAGGTTCGAGTCCCAGCTGGGTCAGCGTTGAGATTTATCTCCGCAAAATTCCCCGCCCTGCTCACGGTCAGTAGGGGACACCGATGGGCTTGGAAAGGCCGCCGTCCGTCTGATGGGACGTTAAGCCGTGGCCCCGTGTGCGGGAGAGCCATACCCTGTGCACGTTAAAGAACACGCTGGATGGCCTTGACGGGAGGCTACCATCTGTCTCCCAACAGCTGTTCCAGTGAGTCCCCTCCCCCAACCTTCTCTGAGCCTTCGGGGTCCATGTGACCTGGCCATTTAGCCCATGGTGTGCAAAAAAGTGCCGCTCAGAGGTAAAACAACCCAACCCAACCTAAAAGTTCCAACTAACTTCGTTAACTTCGCGAAGTAAATTAGCAGTTTCCATCATATAGCTTCCAAAATAATTGAACTATGAACTTGAAAAAGAGACGCCAAGCACAAATAATATAACTAGTTTTTGGCAATCGAAATTTCAACTAGAAGAACACATATCGCCCCTGGTAAATATGAGGTGCTCATTTTCGAAAGAATGAAGCATTTCATTTTCCGTATTTTGCCCACTTTAATAGTGGTAATTAGAACTACTGGGTGATTTGCGAAAATGTGTTTAGGTTAATTTTATTAAAAAGAATTTTTCATTTATCTCTTAAAGCAAAAGAAAAGGGTGGAATTTTTTTCGCATTCGTCGCTTTAAAAAAAAGTTGCATTTCTTTTTTATTTATCCCCTAAAATAGGGGTTCTCAACATGGGGTAAGCGGTAAAATTTTTTGGGATACGCCGTGAGTGTTCAAAGGTCGCTAGATATATGTTATATATATATATTTTTTTACTTTATTCCCATTGTTATACTATAAATATAGTTTTATCTATCTATTATACAAGGGGTACGCCAGTTAAGGTCTGTGAGGATAGCAGGACCTCGAGAGAAAAACAACACAAACGTCCAAGCCTTATCCGGGGCTCGAACCCAGTTCCCGTAGATCAGTAGCGAAGCGCGCAAACCTCTTGTCCGCGGGACGTAATTATCAATAACATTGCAGCTCATTTTCCATTACAAAGACATTATCCAACCAGATGATCTGCGCTAACAAAACGTTTAGAATCCAAAGTGTTCTACAGGACTCTGGATCTCCAAAAGTGCCCACTACATGAAAACGATATCCGAGAGCGAAGCCTGGATAACAAACCGTCAGATCTGCAACCCCAATAAACTATCGACCGAATTCCTCCATTCCGTTTTAGAACCAGATTTGATTAAAAGGTTAGAAAGATTAAGGAAACAGACTCCAAGCTAAAGTTCTCTTTCTAAATTGAGGAGATCAACGTCATGTTTGTACGTTTTTCTCTCATTTCTCCAACCCTGTTTTACATCGAAAATCCATTCTGTTACTGGGGACTTCAAAACGGATGTCATTTTTCCCCTCAAGAGCTTCCCCCCCCTTTCCCAC
This sequence comes from Ryuthela nishihirai, assembly GCA_038380435.1. Lineage (NCBI taxonomy): Eukaryota > Metazoa > Arthropoda > Arachnida > Araneae > Heptathelidae > Ryuthela > Ryuthela nishihirai. The sequence continues at coordinate 9,942 of JAWZYU010001313.1, read as the reverse complement.
TACCCACTCCTACCCTTACCCCGTCCTTTGCAATGGAAAACTGTCCCTTCAGTGTATTTTAGGCATTTGCATGCATAATGAAAGCGGAGGAGAAGTCCAAATGCGAAACTGAAACTTTCTGAAAGCCAACTTTTCTTCTTTCTCCCTTCTTCTTGAGGCTCCCTCTTCTCCTTCAGATTTCGTTACGCGTTCATTTACATTTATTCCAGACTTCTCCTAACGATACGTGTCCCCGTTTCAGCGTCTCCCTCTGTCAATTGCTTCATTGGGTCGAGGGAGCAGATGAAATGAAAGAATTATTCTCTTTCAAGATGACGATGCGGGTTTAAAGCCAATATTTCCGAGATGTATATCTATATGCCTCGGCATTGGAGAGGTTACTGGGGGAAAAAAAGAAAGAAAAATAAAGGCAGCATTGGAATTAATTTAAATTTGAGTTTGCATCCCAAACTGAGTCGAATTTTGAAATTAAAAAGATTTTTAGGGTGGGTGGGGAGTATTTCAGAAGCTGACAGCTGAAGATCTAAATTGTTTTTAAAAATTTTTAATATTTTTCCAATCTTTTTGATTTATTATTATTATATTACCTCTGAGTGGACCTTTTTTTGAACAGCTGGCTAAATGGCCATGTCACAAGAAACCCAAGGGTTCAGAACTGGTTAGGTGAATGTGACCCACAAGACAGCATTTAGGAGAGAGATGACTCCCTTCAAAATCATCTAGAGCAGTGATTCTCAACCTTTTATGCTTCACGTACCCCCTGGAAATGTGTATGTAACTGGCATACCCTTGTATAAATAGATAAAACTGTAGTTATAGTATAACAATGGGAATAAAAATTTGTTACTAGATCTAGCGACTTTTGAGCTCTCACGGCGTACTCCAAAAAATTTTACCGCATACCCCCGCATACACCCCCTTAATCAAGAGTGTTCTTTAAATTTCATAGGGTCGACAATTTATCTGGCAGATAAGGAACATCCCTGGAAGTGACCTGTCTGGCAGAATCTTCTGTTACAGCCAATAAGACTTCTAATGACTGTTCTCATGGTATAAAGCTCAGCCATCAATAGACAAGATCTTAATCAACGGCCTGTAGCTCTACGATCAGAGTACAGTCGCTCAAAAAAGTATCCGAACCCTACGGTTGATTACAGAATTCAGAAAAAATATCTGGCAACGATTTTTTTAGAAATTAGTGATCTGGCAACCTTCATGTCACGTGACACGAAGGTTGCGTGACACGAAGGTTGCCAGATCACTAATTTCTAAAAAAATCGTTGCCAGATATTTTTTCTGAATTTTGTAATCAACCGTAGGGTTCGGATACTTTTTTCAGCGACTGTACATAGACATGTCATCAGGAGATAGTAGGTTCGTATCTCACCATGCTCACGAGAAATTTTCTTTGTGCTTGAAATGTGCCGATTCCAAATGATGCCTGTTTCCATGGAGACGGAGATCGAGAGCATAGCACCGTCTAAAGCTGAAAATGTTTATGCCACTGATTCATTAATAAATATAGTCTAAAAGACGATTTCCTTCTGCTGTTATTAAGTAGCTCCCGTTCTTAGTACCGTCCTTGGGACCGTTCACATCCTAAATGAGTTTACTTATTATTAGAGATATATTTTATTCCTTGTCTGTGCCGTCCCGTGGCTGAGTGGTTAGCGCGCTTGGTTCTTTCTAAGGGACCTGGGTTTGAGCCCCGGGTAAGGCATGGACGCTTGTGTTGTTTTTCTGCTGAGGTCCTGCCATCCTCACAGGCCTTCTATTATGGCATATAAACTGACAGGCTCCTGTCAGACCTCTGTGGCAAGCAATTATTTGAGGGGGTATTTATTTTTATAAGTAATTTGTCTTCAGTCACATTTTTCATAAAAATTTATTCAACTACCTACTGAACACAGAACATGATTACCGTTAACATAAAATGTCTATGTTCCTATTTCATTTTCCTTTGTTTTCCTAAAATACACATGGGGCGGGGTTGCTCAGTCGGTCGCGCGCCAGGCTCGTAATCTGTAGTTCCCAGGTTCGAGTCCCAGCTGGGTCAGCGTTGAGATTTATCTCCAAAAAATTTCCCGCCCTGCCCACGATCAGTAGGGGACACCGCTGGGCTTGGAAAGGCCGCCGTCCGTCGGATGGGACGTTAAGCCGTGGCCCCCTGTGCGGGAGAGCCATACCCTGTGCACGTTAAAGAACACGCTGGATGGCCTTGACGGGAGGCTACCATCTGTCTCCCAACAGCTGTTCCAGTGGGTCCCCTGCCCCAACCTTCTCTGGGCCTTCGGGGTCCGTGTGACCTGGCCATTTAGCCCATGGTGTGCAAAAAAGTGCCGCTCAGAGGTAAAACAACCCAACCCTAGAATACACGAGCTAAAAATCTATAATCTTGATGTCTCTGCGAGCTTCGTAAATGTGCCGATTCCAAATGATGGCTGTTTCCATGGAGGCGGAGATCGAGAGCATAGCACCGTCTAGAGCTGAAAATGTTTGTGCCACTGAGTCATTAATAAAGATAGTCTAAGAGAGGATTCCCTTCTGCTCTTATTAAGTAGCTCCCGTTCTTGGTAACGTACATGTAACTAAGCCTTTAGTTGTTATAATTAATGTTCTGATAATTAATCAATCAAGGACCATCAGGTTCATATCAGAACGCTTGGAGTTTTGGAGAAAAGTTAGTTTGCGCAGATTATGCCTGTTTTCTGTTAACTTATGGAATATTTAAATACTTTGACTGCTTTAGACATGTTTCGAAGTTTGGCAGTGCTTTATAGAAAGGCATTGTCGTTGATCGAATAGGTTAGTATATTTTTAAGGGATTGAATTATGGTAATCTGTGGATATTACGTGGGGAGCCGGTTAAGCGGGTTCAAGAAAAAATGTCCGTCATAGACCTTCTGGTGTTTGTTGACAGAAAAGAGTTCTGTGATTTTAATGGCATTTTTGTATTTGTGAGATAAAGATTTAAACGCAAGTTAGAAAGTCGTCTGTTTCGATAAATAAACTATTTCAATTGAAAAAAGGTTTCAACTCAATTTTAGAGACGAACGGAAACTTTCTCTTGGAACTGAAAAAAGGCACAATGAGTTGTGTAACATACATTAATCAGTCAGAAATTATTTTAACATTATTTTAACTGATTTTGTTATGTCATTATTCTGTTTCGCGTACATCTAAGGTGCCCGGATATCGATTGACAATAACCTGGACATTTCAGTATATGCAGCAGTTCAACGAAACGAAATGGTTCCGATTTAAGTTTGCTGAAACTGGGACATTTCTTCTAGGAAGTATAACCACACAGTAAATAATACAAGAAATAGTAAAAAGTACAGTAAATAGTACAATAAATAGTAAAAAGTACAGTAATAGTACAAGAGATAGTAAAATTACAGTAAATAGTACAGTAAATAGTACAAGAAATAGTATAGAAATAAGACAGGAAATAGTATAAGAAATAGGCAAGAATAAGACAATAAATAGTACAAGAAATAGACAAGAAAGTAAATAGTACAAGAAATAGAATAAGAAATAGGCAAAAATAAGACAATAAATAGTACAAGAAATAGTCAAGAATAAGACAGTAACTATTACAAGAAATAGCATAAGAAATAGGCAAGAATAAGACAATAAATAGTACAAGAAATAGACAAGAATAAGACAGGAAATATAGTAATATATATAGGTAATAAAATATAATAAATATAATAAAATATATATATAATATAAAATATATAATAAAATATATATAAAAATAATAATAATAAAATATAATAAAATAGTATAATATATATATATAATATATATAGGCAAGAATAAGACAATAAATAGTACAAGATATAGACAAGAATAAGAGAGTAAATTGTACAAGAAATAATATAAGAAATAGACAAGAATAAGACAGTAAATAGTACAAGAAATAGTATAAGAAATAGGCAAAAATAAGACAATAAATAGTACAAGAAATAGACAAGAATAAGAGAGTAAATTGTACAAGAAATAATATAAGAAATAGACAAGAATAAGACAGTAAATAGTACAAGAAATAGTATAAGAAATAGGCAAGAATAAGACAATAAATAGTACAAGAAATAGATAAGAATAAGACAGTAAATAGTACAAGAAATAGCATAAGAAATAGGCAAGAATAAGACAATAAATAGTACAAGAAATGGACAAGAATAAGACAATAAATAGTACAAGAAATAGACAAGAATAAGACAGTAAATAGTATAAGAAATAGACAAGAATAAGAGAGTAAATTGTACAAGAAATAGTATAAGAAATAGACAAGAATAAGAGAGTAAATTGTACAAGAAATAGTATAAGAAATAGACAAGAATAAGACAGTAAATAGTACAAGAAATAGTATAAGAAATAGACAAGAATAAGACAGTAAATAGTACAAGAAATAGTATAAGAAATAGACAAGAATAAGACAGTAAATAGTACAAGAAATAGACAAGAATAAGACAGTAAATAGTACAAGAAATAGACAAGAATAAGACAGTAAATAGTACAATAAATAGTATAAGAAATAGTATAAGAAATAGACAAGAATAAGACAGTAAATAGTACAAGAAATAGACAAGAATAAGACAGTAAATAGTACAATAAATAGTATAAGAAATAGACAAGAATAAGACAGTAAATAGTGCAAGAAATAGACAAGAATAAGACAGTAAATAGTACAATAAATAGTATAAGAAATAGACAAGAATAAGACAGTAAATAGTACAATAAATAGTATAAGAAATAGACAAGAATAAAACAGTAAATAGTATAAGACAGTAGACATGATGGACAATTCGCAGTAGGTGGAATGAGCAATGATTCCTCCATTCTAAACGCGTCGAGTGCAGATTGCATGGTTATTCTGCATAGATTGACAGTAAGACAATGTCTCACGGATATGTGACTTTTGTTGTTGCTGGGAGAGTGTTAGAAATGTGTAGTTTTTCTCGTGGTGGTACGGCTAATTCGATTCCCTTATGTCCGATGCTTGCGGTCAAGTTCCTATTTTGTCGACAACCCTCGACTACGTCGCTCGCGTGCACCGACTCTTTGGAGCTCAGTGACAACCGCGTTATTCCACACACAAAAACGGCGTAAATACAGAGACCCAGATAGTCAAGAAACGCGTTAATTAAATCCACGTAAATCGAGAGCTGACTGTACATCGTCACAAAATACGGGGACATTTGGAAACTCAGAAAAAGTTTTTCGGGACAATTCTTTAAAATTCGCGATAAATCACAAATAAACAGGAATGAATGGACACTTAATGGCCTTGACAGGAGGATTCCATCTATCTATTAACAACTGCCCAGTGCATTCAGAACTTTTTCTGAAAAATGTATTCACAAAATGGGATAAATGGCCAGGTTACTAGAACCCCAAGAGCTCAGAGAAGATTGGGGAAGGGGACCCACTGGACAGCTGTTAGGAGAGAGATGGTAGGCCCCCGTCAAGGCCATCCGGTGTCTTCTTTAACATGCATAGGGTGTGGCTCTCCTGCACGTGGGCATACGCTTAACGTCCTATCCGACGTACGGCGACCTTTTGAAGCCCATCGGTGCCACCTATTGACCGACAGTAGGTCGGGGATTTTTTTTCCGAAATCTCAACGGTGGTTCAGCTGGAACTGGAACCTGGAAACTGCAGATTACGAGCTTGACGCGCTACCAAGTAACCCCCCCCCCTTTCTCTGAACCTTTGGGATTATTGTGACTGGCCATTTAACACATTGTGTGCAAAAAAAAGTACGGCTCAAAGAAACAACAAACGAATTTCTTTGAGTGCAACCGAAAAAAAAAGAAACCAACCACATTTTTCTCCACAGGTTGGGTTGGGTTGTTTTACCTCTGAGCGGCACTTTTTTGCACACCATGGGCTAAATGGCCAGGTCACAAGGACCCCGAAGGCTCAGAGAAGGTTGGGGGAGGGGACCCACTGGAACAGCTGTTGGGAGACAGATGGTAGCCTCCCGTCAAGGCCATCCAGCGTGTTCTTTAACGTGCACAGGGTATGGCTCTCCCGCAGACGGGGCCACGGCTTAACGTCCCATCCGACGGACGGCGGCCTTTCCAAGCCCATCGGTGTCCCCTACTGACCGTGGGCAGGGCGGGGAATTTTGCGGAGATAAATCTCAACGCTGACCCAGCTGGGACTCGAACCTGGGAACTACAGATTACGAGCCTGGTGCGCTACCGACTGAGCCACCCCCGCCCCTTTCTCCACAGGAGCTGAAATAGTTTGAACTGCATGATCGCATAGAAAACAAATAATTGGGTAATTTCAAATTCTGATTAAACTGCCAAAGATTAAAGAAACAATAATTTAGTGATTGAGTGGTTAAATCATTGGAAGAGAAAGAGAAACCAATAAAATTCATAGTCTGTCCTTATCTTCCCCATTTGTTCCATTGGAATATTCTGGAAACTGTCAAATACACACTCCTTCCTACTTTCTCGCATCTGGCGAGTTGTGAGAGGAACTCCAAATATTTCTACGTAATGAAGAAAGAGCGTGTTTAAAGTTGTTCAGTTGGGCAGGACTGGTAATAAATCATCCACTCAGTGAGAAAGATTGACTGTAAACTCTTGTATTCAGCGGAGAGCTAATGTAGATTATGTTATTGAAGCAGAAAAAGATTGGCAATCATTTATCAAAAAGTAAACTAATCATGTTTGCTTAGGAAAGAAAGAATGAATGAGTGCATATCATACATTCAGGATGGAGAGGCGGTATGTTCTATTACATTGGAGGAGAGAGAACACATCCTCTATTCAAAAACCTAGTATAGTGATTAGTTACTGTTTCTTTAAACCTACCAATTGAGCCAAAGGGCATGTTCTTGTATAAAATGTTTTTATGTTATATGAGAAACAGCATAAAAAAAGGTTTATAGAATATCCCTGTTTCTCGTTTTACATGAATAAAACGCGTAGCCGACTGAAAAATTTCCTATCAGTGAGAAAACAATGAGTAAATAGTGATTTTTATGGAGGAATGAATGAGTAAATAGTACGTTTGAGGAAAGAGTGAATAAATTGGGTCGTCTATTGAAGAAATGGTGACGGAATCATGCTTCTCAATGAGGAAAGAGCGAATAAATTGTGCCATTTGCTGAAGAAAGAGTGGGTAAATTGTGCCATTTGTTGAAGAAAGAACGAGTAAATTGTGCCATTTGTTGAAGAAAGAGCGAGTAAATTATGCCATTTGCTGAAGAAAGAGCGAGTAAATTGTGTCATTTGCTGAAGAAAGAGCGAGTAAATTGTGCCATTTGCTGAAGAAAGAGCGAGTAAATTGTGCCATTTGCTGAAGAAAGAGCGAGTATATTGTGCCATTTGCTGAAGAAAGAGCGAGTAAATTGTGCCATTTGCTGAAGAAAGAGCGAGTGAATTGTGCCGTTTGCTGAAGAAAGAGCGAGTGAATTGTGCCATTTGCTGAAGAAAGAGCGAGTAAATTGTGCCATTTGCTGAAGAAAGAGCGAGTAAATTGTGCCATTTGCTGAAGAAAGAGCGAATAAATTATGCCATTTGCTGAAGAAAGAGCGAGTGAATTGTGCCATTTGCTGAAGAAAGAGCTAGTAAATTGTGCCATTTGCTGAAGAAAGAGCGAGTGAATTGTGCCATTTGCTGAAGAAAGAGCGAGTAAATTGTGCCATTTGCTGAAGAAAGAGCGAGTAAATTGTGCCATTTGCTGAAGAAAGAGCGAGTAAATTGTGCCATTTGCTGAAGAAAGCGAGTAAATTGTGCCATTTGCTGAAGAAAGAGCGAGTGAATTGTGCCATTTGCTGAAGAAAGAGCCAGTGAATTGTGCCATTTGCTGAAGAAAGAGCGAATAAACTGTGCCATTTGCTGAAGAAAGAGCGAATAAATTGTGCCATTTGCTGAAGAAAGAGCTAGTGAATTGTGCCATTTGCTGAAGAAAGAGCGAGTAAATTGTGCCATTTGCTGAAGAAAGAGCGAGTGAATTGTGCCATTTGCTGAAGAAAGAGCGAGTAAATTGTGCCATTTGCTGAAGAAAGAGCGAGTAAATTGTGCCATTTGCTGAAGAAAGCGAGTAAATTGTGCCATTTGCTGAAGAAAGAGCGAGTGAATTGTGCCATTTGCTGAAGAAAGAGCCAGTGAATTGTGCCATTTGCTGAAGAAAGAGCGAATAAATTGTGCCATTTGCTGAAGAAAGAGCGAATAAATTGTGCCATTTGCTGAAGAAAGAGCGAGTAAATTGTGCCATTTGCTGAAGAAAGAGCGAGTGAATTGTGCCATTTGCTGAAGAAAGAGCGAGTAAATTGTGCCATTTGCTGAAGAAAGAGCGAGTAAATTGTGCCATTTGCTGAAGAAAGAGCGAGTAAATTGTGCCATTTGCTGAAGAAAGAGCGAGTAAATTGTGCCATTTGCTGAAGAAAGCGAGTAAATTGTGCCATTTGCTGAAGAAAGAGCGAGTGAATTGTGCCATTTGCTGAAGAAAGAGCGAGTAAATTGTGCCATTTGCTGAAGAAAGAGCGAGTAAATTGTGCCATTTGCTGAAGAAAGAGCGAGTAAATTGTGCCATTTGCTGAAGAAAGAGCGAGTAAATTGTGCCATTTGCTGAAGAAAGAGCGAGTGAATTGTGCCATTTGCTGAAGAAAGAGCGAGTGAATTGTGCCATTTGCTGAAGAAAGAGCGAGTAAATTGTGCCATTTGCTGAAGAAAGAGCGAGTGAATTGTGCCATTTGCTGAAGAAAGAGCGAGTAAATTGTGCCATTTGCTGAAGAAAGAGCGAGTAAATTGTGCCATTTGCTGAAGAAAGAGTGAGTAAATCGTGCGTTTTAGTTAGAAAAGGGTAAGTAAATTATGCTTCTCTCTGAGGAAAGAGCGAGTAAACTGTGCCTCTCATATAGGAAATATGTACAAATCCTTCACTACATACAGAAATAGTGGTAACGAAAAATATTCAACATTTTTCATGTCGGAAATTAAATAAAAAACGGGGCTTTACATCCATCCGACGGACGGCGACTTTTCCTAGTCCATTGGTATCCCCTTTATCACCGAGGGCAAGGTTAGGGTTAGCGGAGAAAAATCTCAACGCTGGTACAGGTGGGACTCGAACCTGGGAACTACAGATTATTAGAATGACGCTTACTAAGCCAATTATGATTGTGTAACAGCAAGACCTTATTGTCCAGCGTAAAAAATGATTAGAAATCGGATAACTACTTGTATTTAAGAAATAAATATTGAAGGAAAATTTTCTCTTTTTGGTGAGAAAATCGTGACCTCAAAATTTTCACTTCAGTGAAAAAAAGGATTGACGTTAGATTCTGATATTTACTGATAAGAGAATTAATGAAAACTGTGTTTTTTTGAAAGCAGAAAGACAATATGAAATCCATCTTTCCAATGACTACGAATTCTACTTTTGAATATAGTGACATCCCATCTTACCATTGAAATACGAAAGAACGGCTTCATCTTGCGATCCACGTTATTAACAGTATATATTCTAACTTGCGAGCTCAATCTGCACTTAATTCTGAACTCTTAACATTAACGATCTCGTTCAAAATCAGATTACGTCGTCTTGTCAAAAGTAACAAAGACTCTGAACTCTTCAAAGGCTTTTTGCCTTTTGTCTCCGAAGTCCTGCATTCAGTTATATAACGCAACGTATCTTAGCAACGGCGATCGCAAAAGTACCAGTTACAAAGAATCTTTCGAGTGCATCCTTTACTTCATCAATTATTAAAACTTTTAGCTCTTCCTCAACAATCGCTTTTATTTTCATCTCATTTTTTTGCGTCTGGATTGTTCAAGAAACGGTGACTACGTTCTTCATTGTTTCGCAACTTAATTATTGATTGAAGTATTTGTTGTCGATAGTCTTACAAGCTGGAACTTGAATTTCCCCTTCTTATTTCGCTTATCCTTAATATTGACTGCGTAAAGG
>JAWZYU010001312.1:259-34000 GCA_038380435.1 Ryuthela nishihirai | reverse complement strand
CTCCCTAGAAAGACATCTTGCAAGATTACCAACTTCCATTGAAAGATGATGCTACCATGAGATGAAGACCTTGTTGATGTTCTCCTCCCATCATGCAAAATAGTTGAAGACTATTTAAAGACAAATTGGGTGTTCCTTTCTTTGTCACCTGAAGATGTACCCATTAATCTGACATAATATGCATTATGACAAAATGTTATAGCTTCGATGGATTTTTTTTTAAGCTGATATAGCAGCCCCTTTCAATATATGACTTCTACTATTTTTATACTTAGAAATTTATACTGTTTTAAAGGTTATGTAATGATTTAGTAAACAATGAGTTGCACTATAATCTTCAATTACAACTCATATAAATTTCATCTGGTGGCATAGTCTGTACTACTGATACAGTCTGCATATCACCTATCATGGAATATAGATTGTAATTTCGTGCAATATAACTTATAGGTTGATAAGAACTTAATCACCTCAGTTAAAATATTATATTCACCTGAAAGTGTATTTCTTATTGCAAGATTATGCATCTTATCATCTAAGAATTTATTAACTTTCTCAACACATTGTCTCTTGTGTGCAGCAGCCTTTGCAAATATATATATATGCCTTCAAATAGGGTTTGGCTCATTTCATTCAATTCACAACCTTTTAATACCTGCAGTTGTTACATATCATATTTCCTTTCTGTTCTGCATTGCTAATAATGCTCAAAAATGTGTACCATGTTAGTTTTTAAAATTGTTTCCGAAATGGATTTTCTATAACGGTTCTTTTGGAGAATTAAATCTTTTTATTATTGTACACTGATTACTAACACATTATACCTTCTTACTGATTTTAAACGTTATTGTTAAACTTATTTAGAGAAATGGATATTTACAGTTCACTGGTGGTTCAATTGACTGTAAATATAGACTGTATTTCTTTGCTTGGTTTGACTAAGAATCTTACAGTTTTAACATCTTGATTGAAGTTTATTAAAACGATAAATATGTGAAGTCTTTCAAATAAAAGAGCCATACTAATCTTTTGCATTCACAACAATCATCAGGTTAATTTGAAGACATTATCTTCACTGTTGTATTCTGCTAACACTGGGTATAGAACTAATACTAATATAAATCAGATATTACTGGCAAAGTTAATAAACTAGAGGAAAATGATAGGTGGTGATTTTATTTCGGATAATACAGAGATAATGAAAGATATTAGTAGGAGTATAATTTAAAAAAGTGCAGCTGATTACCTACCTGCTATTCAAGAAGGTATTTAAATAACCAATGAAGTAACTTGACATATTTCGAATCAAATTCGTAATAAATAGGCACTTTAGCGTCGATTTTAATTTTAGAAGAAAAATTGTCTTGATCCGGGTGGGATACGAACCCACGACCTCCTGATAACATGTCAGGTGCTCTGGACCACTGAGCTACCGGCCGCCGATTAAGATCTCCTCTAACTAGCACTATGAACATTCCTTTTATGTTTCATATAAGCGCTGTGCAGGCAATATTTCTAGCCACAAGCGGCATTTATATTACTCAACAGATGGAAGCATGTACGATAAGTATGCAGATATAAATAACCAATGAAGTAACTCGACATATTTCAAATCAAGTTCGTAATAAATAGGCACTTTAGCGTCGATTTTAATTTTAGAGGAAAAATTGTCTTGAGCCAAGTGGGATACGAACCCACGACCTCCTGATAACATGTCAGGTGCTCTGGACCACTGAGCTACCAGCCGCCGATCAAGATCTCCTCTAAATAGCGCTATGAACATTCCTTTTATGTTTCATATAAGTGCTGTGCAGGCAATATTTCTAGCCACAAGCGGCCATATTGCCTGCACAGCGCTTATATGAAACATAAAAGGAATGTTCATAGCGCTAGTTAGAGGACATCTTGATCGGCGGCCGGTAGCTCAGTGGTCCAGAGCACCTGACATGTTATCAGGAGGTCGTGGGTTTGTATCCCACCCGGCTCAAGACAATTTTTCCTCTAAAATTAAAATCAACGCTAAAGTGCCTATTTATTACGAATTTGAAGAAGGTATTTGTTCATAGTGAAATATAGGGATAAAAAAATAACATGGGGCTTTAACATATAACAAAACATTAAATAGTTGAAACAGGGTATGTGTTTGATCATTCATGTAAGTTGCCTGTTTACTGTTCAAAGTTAAAATTATGCTCCTTATAAAAAATTGTTAATAATTAAATTGTAAATTACTGACTGCAAAATTGAACTAAAATTGAATTTAAACTTCAATGTTTTATGAATTAAACATGATGTTCTACCACAAAGCAAAAAATTATCCCTTTTTAACTCAAATAATTGTATTCTATAATTTAGCTCAGTTGATATTTCTCACTTTAGATTGGGATTATTTTACCTATGAGTGTCATTTTTTTTTTAAAACAATAGGCTAAATGGTCAGATTACAGGGGCCTCAAAAGCTCAGAGAAGGTTGGGGAAGAGGACCCACTGAACAGCTGTCAGGAGATCAAAGCTCCTGTCAAGGCCATCCAATGTGTTTTTTAATGTATACAGAGTATAGCTTTCCTGTACATGGGCCAAGACTTAATATCCCATCCAATGGATGATGAACTTTCCAAGCCTATCGATGCCTCCTTTCTCACTGGGAGCAGGAATGGGGTAAGCAGAGATAAATATGATTGCTGGCACATTTGGGACTTGAACCTCGAAACAGATTCTGAACCTGGCACACTACCAACTGAGCAGAACATTGCCCCTTTCTCACTTTATGTATGGTAATAAAATAATTACTAAAATAATAAAAACGTAAAAAAAATGGTTTTCATCTTTTGTAGCATTTTATCACCTGTATGATGACTTCATTAGATGATTTTTTGTCTACTTTTCAAAACGTACATGTTAAATTCATAGATATTACTGATGCTACTGTTTTAAAAATTAGCTGTTAAGGGTGATATATGTTTATGAAATGATGACATCGTAAGTTGGGCATAGATTTTATGGAAAGTACTTTCATTTATCCTAGTATATCTTCATCATCATCATCATCATCATCCTCAAGCAGCCATGGGCTACGGAGGTCCAACCAGACCGTGCAATTTAGTTCTCCAAGCAAGTCTATCCTGAGCTACATCTACTGCATCTGGCCACTGCACACCAATTCTAACAAGGTCCTGTTTGACATTGTCTGCCCACCGCATCCTAGGTCTCCCCTTCTTTCTGAGGCCTTTAGGCACACTGTTCATAACCCTATTCGCCAATCTATAATTATTCATACGGGCAACATGGCCAAACCAACGGAGTCTCTCTCTGCACAATATGCTGCTTAAAGGAGGTTGCAAACTCCTTTTCCTAATCTCATCATTAGTTACAAAGTTGAACCACCTAATGCCCAAGATACTGCGTAAGCATCTGGAATCAAAAGCATCTAGTTTCCTGTTATCTTGTTTACAAAGTGTCCAAGTTTCACTACCATAACTAACCCTAGAAAGAACCAAACTATTATACAGTCTAATTTTAGTCTTTAGGTGTATACGCCTATTTCTCCACACTCTCCATAGATTCTTAAAAGTCCCAGCAGCAATCCCTATTCGTCTGTTAATCTCATGCCGCACATCACCATTATCTGTTACATAGCTCCCAAGATAATTAAACTGTGACACCTGCTCAAGACTGCAACCATTCAGATTAACTGAATCACAGCCTGCCTGACCAATTTTCATCACTTTAGTTTTCTCTCTGTTTATAACCAAACCTACTCTACTACCAGTCTCATCAACGGCTCGAATGAAAGAGTTCATCTCATCAACATCATTTGCCAGAAGGGCTAAATCATCAGCATAATCTAAATCAGAAATTTTCCTATCTCCAGCCCATTTAAGGCCAAAATCTTTCCCTTGAAGTGAATTTCGCATAACATAATCAATAACCAAGCTAAAGAGAAAGGGAGACAAAATGCACCCTTGTCGAACACCAGAAGTAATGCTAAACCAATTGCTACAAGCCTTACCAACTCTCACACACGATTCAGTGTTATTATAGAGAGCTTTCATAATGTTAACTAACTTGTCTGGTATACCATATGATCTCACAATCAACCACAAATTATGACGATCAACAGAGTCGAAAGCCTTTTTGAAATCAACAAAGCTAGCAACCAAAGGTTTCTGAAACTCTAAACATTTCTCAAGAATCTGCCTAAGTGAAAATATCTGATCTACACATCCCCTACCACTTCTGAATCCACATTGCTCATCACGCAATTGCCTGTCAACCAGATTCTTAATTCTATTAAGCACAATCATGGAAAGAACTTTACCTGGAACAGAGAGTAGGCTGATACCCCTATAGTTATCACAAGAACTGCGATCACCTTTTTTGAAAATAGGGATAACAATAGCTCTGGTAAAATCCTTAGGAACCATGCCTTTATCATAAAAGAGATTCAGAATTTCAGTCATCCAAGTGGTAACCGAAACATTCCCAGCTCTAAGCATTTCCGTAGTAATTTCATCTACCCCTGGGGATTTATGAAGTTTAAGTTTAGAAACAGCCAAACTAACTTCAGATTGTGTTATAGGGCCAACATTAAAGCCACCAATGCATCTATCATCATTGCAAACAATGGGAGTAGAACTAACTACATTGTTTAGAACATCACTGAAATGCTCAGCCCACCTAGCCATGACAGAATCCTCCCCTTCTATAACCTTACCTTGTTTATCCTTCAATCCTTGTATGCCTGTCCGTTTTCTACCACACAAAACATTAACTATCTGGTACAGCTCTCTGCTGTTGTGCTGTCTAACTGCTTCCTCGGCTTTGTCAGCCAAACCATCAAGCCAAAAATTTTTATCAGCAGCTAACTGATCCTTTACAAGTTTATTAAGGTCTCTGTAATGCTTTCTATTAGGACTAGTAGGGTATTGATTAAGGGCATTCCTGCAGTTCTTTCTTTCCGAAATAAGCTCAAGTGCCTTATCACTCAGATAATTTTGCCTCTTCTGCTCCTTTTTTCCTAAAAGAGTACTGTTAGTGTCCAAAAAAGCCTGTTTAAAATGATCCCATTCTTCCTCAACTTCAGTAGTAAGCAAACCATGACTGTCATAATGACTAAGTAACCTATCATGGTAAGCTTTGGCTATAACTGGATCTTTCAGAGCTTCAGTATTAAAAGTAAATTTTTTAACCCTAGCACAACACTTTTTAAGTTTAAGTTGCAACACACTTTTAACTAGGTAATGGTCAGATCCAATTTCAGCTCCCCTATATGCCCTGGTATTCCTAACAGAACTAGTCCATTTGCTGTTAATTAATATGTAATCAATCATATTCTTATGCAGCCCATCAGGTGAAACCCATGCGTACTTATGTATGTCGCGGTGTTTGTAATAAGTGTTAGTTATTCTGAATCCATTGAGTTTACTTACCTGTAGGAGACGTTGCCCATTGCTATTGCAGCTACCAATACCAAAAGGGCCTATTACTCCTCCCCAAAGGTCAGAGTCAGTACCAACTTTGGCATTGAAGTCACCAAGAACAAGGGTAATATCTCCTTTCTTGACAGAATTCAAAATATCCTGAAGTTGTTCATAAAACCTATCCTTCTCATCCTCATCGGCATCCTCAGTGGGGGCATAACAGCAGATAACATTCAAGTCTTTAACGTTTGTCTGAAATTTTGCTGTAAGAAACCTTTCATTAATGCACTCATATCCTAGAAGAGCATCACTAGCGTGTCTGCTGAGAAGCAGACCCACGCCTTGGTGATGCTTTTTGTCGTCCCTCCCTGAAAAGAGAAATTTAAGATTATTTTTAAGAATCTGACCTTTATCTGTCCATCTGGTCTCTTGCAAGCCGAGAATATCTAAATTATAACGGTGGAATTCTTGTGTGAGGACATCAAGAGAAAAAGCTCTGTGCAGAGTCCTCACATTCCAACTACCTATGGAGAGAAAATGGTTAGTAGGATGTTTAAAGAAACTATGTTTATTGAGAGAGGGAATGCCGACAATATCAAACAGCCCCCTAATCGCAGACATGGGGCAAAGACCCGTTCCCCCACTACTAAAGGCTGAAGCCATCTACACTGGAAGACTTCCTCCAATGTAGAATTTGACGATGCCAATAGAAGCAAAGAGTTCAGGTGCCTGCGATGACTTCTGCTCAGGATTATCCACCAGCTGATAAACATATCCTGTGGATCTATTCACTTGGGGCTGTCAACCCACAAACAAAAAGAAAACACAGCGGAAGATTTTCCCTCCACAGAAGCCCACCAGTGCAGCAATATCAGGATCCATAATCAAGCTCAGAGCCATATATCTGTCCAGTCCAGTAGGTTTATATGGTCAGCACCAGGACCCTGTGTGGTTGACCACTCCTCAGCAGGGTAGAAAAAAAAGAAAAGTAGCCATAGTTGTCCAGATCAGTAGGCCACACTAATCTGGCAGCCCTCCCCTTCCGTTCACTTCCACAAGAGAGTATCTCTTTTGAAAGTTACTAACGGTCCGCACCACGAGAAGGCGGGGTTGGACATTAGGTGCTAGGCCTGGCCGGTTCTATGCATCATCACAGGGGATTGGTGCATAGCTCTCCTTCCAGTGACTACCTAGCTACCATTTACAGACCAAGTATATCTTACCCATAAATAAGCAATTACAAAAATTGTTACTTGTTATGTAATGCTCCAAAGAATTATATACTTTTAAAGTTTAAAAGAAAGTTTTGGACCTGTTGTTTGATCCAATTATTTTCATGCTCCAGATAGCTGAGTCGGGTGCCAGGCAATAATTAACAAATTGCCAAAAAATAAAGTTTAATTAGGGTTTGAAATACCAGCGAGCGTTAATGAGTAAGAATTCAAAAATATTAAATAATTGTCAAAATTTAAAGATTAATTCTAATCAAAATAATTAACGTTGCTCAAGAGAAAAAAAATTAGTAAAGATTCAAAAAGGTTTAAATAACAAAACAAATTTATTTCCAAAAATCACTCACCAAAACTTCAATGAAGAAGATACTACATCATTTCAAACTCATTACAAACCTCCAACACCAGCTCCACTGACTAAACACTGACTGTGACTAACGTGTCACCAGGTTATAACAAGAGGCTACAGAGCCCGCATGGAAAGACATTTGCATAAATTGACGAACAGTGAAAGCTATGACGCAAGAGTGGGCGTGTCCTTGTACACGTGCTTTAGCGGGTGACAATCGAAAGTTCGGAGTTGCGCATGCGCAACTCCTAACTCTTGGAAACAAGTGCTGTGATGCCAAAAATGAAATAAAAATCCTCAAAATGATAAATATAATGTAAATTAAGCAAAGCTGGTTAAGGTAAAGTAAAGTGAATGAGGGGGCATCACAGTTAGTGTTCAGGACCACCATCCCCTGATAAGCTTAGATACACTTAGGTGGCAAAATATTTTATAAAAAAAAGTGAAATTTTCAATATGGATGTTAAACTTGGCAGTTAAATGATTAATATGATAATAAAGAAAGATAAAATGGTATATAGCAAAATTTATTTTTGTGTTAATTTTCATTATCTAGGTATGTGAATTTCTCTTAGATATGGCTGAGGTTCATGTAAATGCTGTTGATGATCTTACTGGTCATACAGCTTTATCAGCAGCCAGCTTTGCAGGCCATCCACATGTATGTGAGGTACTCTTGCGACGTGGAGCTTCAGTGGCTGTTCCAAACCAACAAGGTGAAGCACCACTAGCTTGTGCAGTATCAGAAGGCCACTGGGAAGTAGCTGAGAAATTGCTTCTTCATGGTGCTCCTCTGGAACAACCTGATAGCCAAGGAAGAACTCCACTTATGTTGGCTGCTATGGGAGGACATCCAGTTTTGGAATTACTTCTATCAAAAGGTAAATGTTACATATTGTCTATATATAAATGCATAATTCTCACACAGCCAAGGGTTGTAGAGATCCAGCCAAACTGCACATTGTACTCCTCTAAATATAGTGGGGCCTCAACATCCAATGGTAATTTGTTCTACAAAACCCATTGTATGTTGAAAATATTGTAAGCTGAAACCAACAATACATTGCTTTCCTGTAATTGGTTCCAAACCCTTGAGAGGCAACCCCCAACAACACATAAAATAGATATTTCTTACATGTTATACTTGATTTTTAATTACAAATGTGTGTTTAATAAAGACTGTGTAATAAATAGTTATAAAACATCTTAAAATAAAAAACAAAACAATAAATTAACATTTACTTAGACTTGAAGTGCAGGACTATTGAAATCAATGGTGGTGGGGAGGTGGTAATTCAAAAACAACCACAATTAAATTAATTGTAATTCACAAAATGCACTCTGTTTACACTGAACAACCACATTAAATATAAGATAAAGAATAACAATGCCTATTATATATTTCAAAATAAAGTGGGTATATTGTACTGAACAATAACAAAGATGCTGATTGGTTGAGAACATCTGTATGAGACATACGAGTAAGTTCCACAAGTTGATTGGCCAAGACTCCACCCATGCATCTTGAAATTTCCACTGGTGCATCATTCCTAGTCTTTGTTCCCACCTCTATCGGAAAGCCATCAGTTCCTGCAATCCTTAAAATGAAAGCTCTTATGGAAGGTAAATTGGTTCCTGAGAATATTAGATGTTGATGTTAATGGAAGTCAAGGCCCCATGGTATGTCTATCCTTAGCAACAGCTGCTACAATTTGGCATTGCACACCGATTTTAACAAGATCCTGTTTGACATTGACTCACTAATCTGCAGTTCTGCATGCAAGCAATGTGTTCAAACCATGTCTCTCTCTATGCAAGATATTCCTCAAAAGTGATTACTGGCTGTTTCATGTAACCTAATCTTTACTAAAATCGTCAAACAACTAATGGCCAAAATATTGTATAAGGTATCTAGAGTAAGAGGCATTGGTCTGCATGAAAATCCTTCCTTGAAAAAAAAAGGTGTACTTTATGGATTTGAGGGTGCTGAATCCGAATATGGCATCCAATGTTTATATCAGGCACTATTTTCGTGGGAGGGCGTTTTTTGAGAAAATGACCTTTTTTTGTGAATATATATATATATACAATTTTATTCATTTTCAAACTACTAAAAGCCTCAGTTTTATTATGTGAGATGAGATGAATAGAGAGGGTGATGGATTTGCTTATAATAATAATAATACCCCCCTCAAGCAGCTGCTTGCCACAGAGGTCTGACAGGAGCCTGTCAGTTTATATGCCATAGTAGAAGGTCTGTGAGGATGGCAGGACCTCAGCAGAAAAACAATACAAACGACCATGCCTTATCCGGGGCTCGAACCCAGGTCCCTTAGATCAGTCGCCAAGCCCGCTAACCACTCGGCCACTGGACGGCTGGATTTGCTTACTTAAGGTAAAAATTTTCACGAATTAGCGATGCAAAAATAAAAGAGGGAATTTTTGTTGGTCTCAGATCAGACAGTTATTCCAAGATCCTGAGTTCCAAACTAAATCAACCTACAATGAAAAGAGAGCCTGGGAAGCATTCAGAAATGTTTGCCACAACTTTTTAGGCAATATAAGGGCAGATAACAACGAAGAAATTGTCAAAGAACTATTTTCTTCATATAGGGTATTAGGATGCAATATGTCGCTAAAGATGCAGTTCTTACATTCACACTTGATTTTTTTTACACACAATTGATGGAAGCAGTCTAGGATGAGCATGCAGAAAAGTTCCATCAAGACATATCCAAAATGAAAATTAATGGAATGAGAGTAATGTTGGCGGACTACTGTTGAAACTTGTAGTGAGAGGCTCAAGATAAAATATAAGCAACAGAAGACAACAAAATAATTTTTTGTGTAAATATTTATAGTATCAGGATTTATTAGTGTCAGTTTTAACTTTTTATAATGTAAATAAATATTTGGTAAAGTATATTTATCTTCTTTGAGTAAAATAGTGTTTTTTTTTTTAAATTAAAACCATATCTCAAGAAAACTGTAGGTAATAGGACAAATTGGATGTCAGATTTGGATTCAGCACCCTCAAAAATATAAAAATCAGGCAAAATTTTGGAAGGGAGGGAAAAAAAAGTTTTTTTTTTTTGCAGACCAGATTTGCTACCATAGCAAATTTATAAAGGACCAAGCTATTATATAGCATAATTTTAGTATAGAACAGTAGTTCTCAAGCATTTTGAGCCCAAATCCCCCATTTAGCAAGAATTATTTTCTAACACATCCTTAATGGAAGTGAAAATGATTTTTCTGTAAAAACCTAGATGCTGGTAATGCTCCCATTATGGTTTGACCAATCAAACACCCCTGGGAAACTGCTTTAAATGCTTAGTTTTACACAATCTCCATAGATTCTTAAAAGTCGAGCTTCAATGTCTATTCTGTTTATCTCATGTTACACATCACCAGTATCTTTTACACAACTACATATATGATTAAAACGGGAAACATGTCAAAGATGCAACCACTGAAAAGTACTGCCTGTCTGACCAATTTTACACTACCTGTCTGACCAATTATCACCATTTTAGTTATCTCTTTCTCTCTCTTTATCATTAGTTTTTCTCTCTGTATATCACACACTTTTTGATCATTTGTCAGAAATTTTCAAATCTGTAGACCATCTAAAGCTCAAATCTACTCGATGTAGCAAATTTCATATAATGTAATTAGTGTCCACCTAAAAAGGAAAGAAGACAAATGCAGCATTGTTGAACTCCAATAGGTAGTGCTAAACCAATCACTATCTACAAGCTTTACACTCGCATGCAATTTAGTGTTATAGAGAATCATTATGAAATTAGCTTATCAGGTATTCCATATGATCTCATGATCAACCAAGATTCTAATAATTAACAGAGTCAAATACCATTTTAAAATCTACAAAGAACCACAGGTTTTTGAAACTATAAACATTTCTCAAGTACCTGCCTAGTGAAATTTTTGGTCTATGCATCTCCATACTACTTCTGAACACACACTCCTTACTTCAACCATACCCTTAATCAAATTCTTAATTTTACTAAGTACAAAATGCAAAGAACTTGTGTAAAAGTACATGATGGCCTTGTGATTATTACATGAATTGTGATAATCTTTTTTTTTTTCTGGAAGTAGGAATAATAATACTTCTAGTAAAATCCTTATGAACAACACTTCACCAAAAAAATGAAAAATAAAATAATAAATCATGATTTCAGTCATCCATATGATAGCAGAAGCATTCCCAGCTCTTTGCATTTCAGCAAAAATTTCATCCATCACTGAGGGATTTGTGCAGTTTAATTTTTACATAGTCAAAGTAATCCAGATTGCAATATAGAACCAATATTAAATCAAGTATGTATCTACCTTCCTTAACCCTTCAGACCCTGTGTACATTACAATTACATTACTTTTTAGAATTTTTTTAAAAAACAAGAAGAGATGCTCATGGTCTTACAATATTTCCATTACAATGTAGACCAGTAGTTAATATACAGGAATGGAATTGGTGTCATTTATGGATATAATACAAAACTACATACAATAATATTGAAGATAACTGTTCCTAACTTGCAACATGAATCTGTTTTACAGCATTTTACAGGTGTCATTCATTTGATACATTTATCTTGATAAAGTGCATATAAAATATAATTATTTTATGTCCTTTTGTGCTGCTTTCCGAGATCAGAATTTTGCAACTTTTCAATAGGTTTTTACTTTATTTTACATTTTTTTTTTATTTTACATGCTGAATTTCAGTGAAATGATATTAAAAAAGATAAGTTTTGTTTTGTATATTCTTGTTCCTTTGGTCATCAGTAAAGCAAACTTAATGGAAACATTTTTTCTTCTATAAGCAAAAATGTTGTATGACACAAAGTGTTTCCTAGAATCAGTGTGCACATAAATAACTGCTATTAGTTATATTTTGAGCTCTCATTTTTAAGCATAATGATAAACATGTGGACATACAAAGTTTAAATTTCTGGTAAAGTGTTTTAACTCCAGTGCTAAATAAACATCAATATCAATTTATGTAAATACCTGTGAAAAAAATGTGAAATAATAAATATATTATCAATTGAAACATTTGAATGAATTTAACTGTGAAAATGCTATTTCAGTCTGTGATCGTCTGGAAATCATTATCTCCAATTACTAATATATTACTATGGTATGCCACTATTGCTGCTTTGTAAGTCAATAAGCATATTTTCAAAAAATTATTCACTTATTGCATCAACTGCCACACTTTGGAAATGCTGTGGTCTGAATTTTCCCAAGTTTCATCTAAATAATAAATTTTCTTTTACATCCAAGATATGCTTGCTGTAAATAATTTCATCTCCATGTTATTATACCATATTGTTTAAAGAAGCTTCCCATTTGCAAGTAAGAGATCTAAAGTCTTATCATCTAGCCTCTACCTGGCCCCTACCTGCCTACTATTTCAGTGGACATGTCATTAAGTGTTTCTATGTTGTGTAAGTATTTGTATCGTGTACAAGAAACCAACACAAGCCAAAAGCTTGCAGGTTATCTCAGTCCTTATTAATTAAAAAATATATATAATGCTACACTGAAATTAGGCCAATTAATTAGACTAAGAGTCTATCAATACTAATGTTTTAAATTAATAGTAAAAATTAATATATTAAATTCCATAGTTTAAATTTAGCAGTTTATTTCTGATGAAGAATTCTTGAACCTTTTTTCTTGATAGCTATCAAGGTAAATTGATCACACTTTTGTAACTGTTTAATTACTTGCCATTACTTATTGGAAGAAATATTTGATGAATCATACTTGTAGAGATACATATATTTTCAAAAATTCCAATTGCAGTTTCCTTTATTGCGTTTCTACACATTTCATCATTATATTTGAAACTTTACATGTAAGCAATTGTAAGCAGCTTCCATTGGCTATTCGATTTTCACTGCACACCAATATGCCATTGATGCTATATTGTCTTCTTCAAGAGCTGCTGATGATTTCATGTTCAAATTCATAAATCTTCTGATTGTTAGCATTAAGTGCTAATAAGATTTAAATGCATTATGTAGCAACCAAATAACTTAGATTAAATTTATTTTTCCTGGCCACTGCATTGTTGAAACCAATATACCGGAAAAATCTGCACATTATTTTTTTATGTGGACAAATACACTTATATGTAGTGACAAGGGCTTTAGCCAATAGACAAAGAGCTGTTTGTTTACATCAGGTGAACTTGGTCAGGTCAACATCAGGTTAACTTTGTTTACATCAGGTCAACTTGGGTGAAACGAAATATGGTAGAATATTTTCTTTTGAGAGAGAGAGAGGGCTAACAATACCAAACAGCACCCTACTCGTAGACATGAGGGAATGAGTCTTTGCCCCAACTTAACCCAACAACATTTTACCCATCACTAATGATAATAGAAACTTCAGGCACTACATTTACAAGTTTAATAACAAACATATACAAGCTACTCCTTTTCAAGAACCAGAATGAAGCAAGAAACTGACTTGCTTAAAACATATAACTCAACAGTATGAGAATGCTATGTGAGTTGTATGGCTGTCATGAGTGATCATATACTTTATTAAATCTTCTGCCTCTAATTCCAGCACTTCCATTATGCAAACTCATTATCACATAAACAGTTCTCATGCATATTGCACAAATTTGTCATTATCCCACTTGCTGTTACTTAGTCATGTAATAATACATTTCCATATAACATTTAATTTTATTTGCTAAAAACTATTTTGAGTGTATACTTTTGTTCATTATAGTTTAATTTTGAGTAGTTATATATATTTTTTGCAATTTCCAGATGCTGCTACTGATGTTACTGACAAGGAAGGTCTAACAGCCTTGTGCTGGGCAGCTTTAAAAGGACACTGTCAAACAGTACAATGTTTGCTGAGATATGGTTCTGACCCTAATCACACAGACAGAAATGGAAGAACACCTCTTGATTTAGCAGCTTATAATGGTGATCCTGAATTAGTAAGTTCATAAGATTACTTTTATTTAACATTAAACACGATGTCGAAATGTTATATTCCATAGCTATGTATGTAACCATATATTCAAATAGAGCTCAAATGTAAAAACTAAATCTAATATATTTACACAGGTTCAGTTGTTGCTTGATTCTGGTGCTATTTTGGAACATGTGGATCTGACTGGTATGAGGCCTTTGGACAGAGCAATTGGCTGTAGAAATGTTGCAGCAGTAGTACGATTTTTACACAAAGGAGCCAAACTTGGTATGTTTAAATTATTTTGAAAAATGATATGATATAACTGATAATAACAATTCATCCATGTTATATCTCTTTGGTAAAGAGAGTGGACAAAATAACAAAATGTTCAATTGGCCCCATGGCCGAGTAATTAGCGCACTTGGCTACTGATCTAAGGGACCTGGGTTCAAGTCCCGGGTAAGGCATGGAGGTTCGTGTCATTTTTCTGCTGAGGTCCTGCCATCCTCTCAGACCTTCTACTGTGGCATATAAACTGACAGGCTCCTGTCAGACCTCTGTGGCAAACAGCTGCTTGAGGGGGTATTTATTTATTTTTTTTTTATTTACTGTCATTCATAAGATTTATTTCAAGTTATTTAAAGCATAAATAATAATATCAAACCATCTGCTAACAGGATAACTGGAGTAACGGAAAATTGGCAGGTTCAAGGTGTTGTATGATCATGATGAAATTTGCCTCCAATGAGGACCTCCAATAGTTGGCAGCCTGGTTGGCTACCAGCTATCCCAAAAACCATCTACTGAAATAAGTGTTTTGTTTTTAAAGCTGCATAACAATTCTCCCATTTCCATTAGTATTGAAGAAAATTTCTTATGTAAAATCATGACTTTGTTTAAGGTTTTTAGCTTTCATTAAATCTTTAACTTCAGAATATTTTTCCATAAAAGGTTTATTTTGTAAAGTTTAGAAGGATTAGTATTTGGCTTCCCAATGATATATGATTGCAACATCCAATATTTTGTTCATTGTCTACATTTTCAAGGGTGTGGGACAGTATATCTATTAATTTTCAGAGAGAAGCACACATGTTCCCAGGGGGGGGGGGGAGGGTAGTATGCATATCAATGGACATATTCATATTTTTGAACTGTTATTAAGGTGTTTACTGGATATTTATCTACTTTTCACACACTATTATGCTGTATTCATTCATTTATTTTTTAAACTCTACCTGGTCTAGTGATACCTGGCTACTAAGACCAGCAGGCATGTCATATGTAAGACATGTCATGTATAAGAGTTTATCTGTTGTATGAGAAACCAGGTCAAGCTTAATATAGCTTTTTGATTATCTCTGTCCTTTGTGTAGGGAGGTACCTTATTCCTTTTTTAATAATTTAATAAAATTTATTTATATGATGGACAAAGGTTTAGAGGAAAAATTGTCTTTTGCTGGGTGGGATCTGAGCCCACAA
Organism: Ryuthela nishihirai; assembly: GCA_038380435.1. Lineage (NCBI taxonomy): Eukaryota > Metazoa > Arthropoda > Arachnida > Araneae > Heptathelidae > Ryuthela > Ryuthela nishihirai. The sequence continues at coordinate 18,548 of JAWZYU010001312.1, read as the reverse complement.
CCTCCTGATAACATGTCAGGTGCCCTGACTGCTGAGCTACTGGAAGCTGAACAATCATCCTCTATTGTTGATATTAAGCTTTATATCATAGGCTCAGTCTCAAAAGCCATCTTTGACTGCATTTCGAGACTTTATTCTTAAGAGCCTTCCAGTCAAGTGCACATGATGACACACTTAGGAGTGACCCAATGGCATATTTTGTTTTGAGCAAAATCTCAATTCATATATTATAGATATTAGAATTAATATAATTCAGATATTAGAATATGGACCATACCCTGTGCACATTAACCCTCCTGGCATTTATCCTTCTCTCTGCTTTATAAGGACCCCAGTAAAGCTTAAGTAATGGTTGTGTGGCATTGCTGCCATGTCACTACCACTAGAAGACCATTAGCTGTGGAAGGATCAAATGTTCAAACCACCTGGAAGGTTAAAGAATATACTGCATGGCCTTGATGGGAGACTACCATCTGTCTCCTAACAGCTGTTCAGTGAGTCCCCTCTCCCAACCTGCTGAGCCTTTGGAGTCCTTGTGACTTGGTCATTTACCCATTGTGAGCAAAAAAAGTGCTGTTAAAGGCAACAACCTAACACCTTCATCTTAGTAAATACCTTTGTCCAGTTTTGCATTATTTCCAACCTATGATCTAATATAAAATTTTCAACTGTGTTTCTCAAAAAAAAAAATTCAATTGCTTTTGCTTGTATATCTTTTATATAAGTGTATTTAGTATGTATTTTGCAAAGTATAATTAAATTAAATTTTAGCTTAGCTAATGGCTTTTCCTCTGACATGTATTCTAATTTGGATTGCCAATGCTTGTTGAATTGATGATGTCACTTTATATTTATTTTTGTCTCTATTCTGTAAATAGCTGATTGTTGCCAAGTTCTGTCTCATTCCAAGTCAAGTGCTTTTGGGTGACAACTGGAAAGTTTTTTTTGTGTGTGCACTTTTAAGAAATTTCAAATACTTTCTTTTTATTTTTCTCAATACATTATATGCTCTGAATTCTTTGTTATTGTAATAAAGTAAAAACCTGGAATGATTCAAAAAATTTTAATTGCTTTTTGCAAATTTCAAAAGCAATTTTCTCAATACATTAATATGCTCTGAATTCTTTGTTATTGTATAAAGTAAAAACCTGGAATGATTCAAAAAATAAAAAAAAAGGAAATAATATCATACATTTTTTGCAATTTATCAAAACCTAATGTATAATAACTTCCTCTCAGATAATGTAAAAAGTAATAATAGTTATATCTTGAGAAACATTAGAAATAGTTTCTAGGTAATTGATATGGCAAATGTGTTAACAAACCAGTAAATAAGATTAATAATCCCCATTAATCAACTTCAATAGGTTATTATTATTTGAGATAGAAATTAAACCTCACTAAAAAGAGATGTGAAGTCTGACTCTAAGATTAAGGCATACATTGATTAAAAAGTTTCAGAAACACTGCATTAGAGATAAAATAGTGATAGAAATTATTTCAGTGCTTATAGAAAGTTTATAAATGATTAAAATAAGACATCTATACTTGTATTTTAATTTTAGAGTTTTCAAAAACTTTGGTTTAGAGGCTATAATGCTTCTAAATATTTATTAATATTATTTCCAGCAACTACAAATAGATTAACAGATTAATATACACATAACTTAACTGTTGCAAAAGTTTGGAACTGTAAATCGGTGAAAAATGATGTCATAAGAGAAAATTTATTTTTTAAAAATTGTAATGAATTTGCATGGTTTTGCACTTAATTTCATCCTTAGACAAATGTTATTTTCAAAAATTTCTACCTTTAATAAATGGGTCATAAGGAAAGAAAGTGGAGAATTTTTAATCATGAGCATAGTTGTTTTGGGTTTTATGATACATGAGTAACTGGATATGCTTATACCAAAAGTATAACCACAAACTTAATCTCAGCAACAAAAGTTTTACAGATTTATTTTAAATTTAGTTTCTAACAGTTACAAAGGACAAAAAGTTTAATTCCTTACTTGAAATTCTCCTAAGATCTTTTTTGTAGACTCTGCTACCATTGTCAAGAATGTAGGTCCCTGACAATGGTAGCAGAGTATACCAAAAAGATCTTATGAGAATTTCAAGTAAGAAATTAATTTTTGCCTTTTGTAACTGTTAGAAACTAAATTTAATACAAAGACAGCCACAAACACAATTGTCAATGGCATTTTTTAAATACAAATAGTCTTAGAAGAATCATGTTAAATAAAATGTGCTTAAGTGCCCCTGAATTAATTAATGCAAAAGTTTATTCAACTTGAATTAAAAAAAATCTTTTTTAACTCTACTGATTTCGATTTACTAGGTTTTAATTATAAGTTCATTCTTCTATTGCAGGTTCCCAGACATGGGCAATGGCAGAAGGAAATCCTGAAATTCTTCTTTTGTTACTCACTAAATTACTAGAGGATGCAACTGTTCTTTATAAGGTTTGTAATTCTGTCACCTATGTATTAAATTTAAGCCACTGAAAGTGCTGAAAATCATAATAGATTTGACATAGGAGTGGTGTTACAGCCTATTATGAAACAAAAAAAAAGTTGCTTATGGATCAAATCCATTATGATCCCTTTTGTATACAGACAGTAAAACATAAAGTGCATACACATTTTTCATTACTGCTTTAAAATTGGGTAAAGAACAATTTTAGCAATAAAGTGTTGGTTTTAGCATGTGTACTTTTTTTAACCTCAAGATTCAGCTCTTTTACAAAAACCAACTTCATAATTCTTCCATAACAGATTACCAGAATTGTTGGTGTATGCAGTGTGGGTTCAACAATATTGACAGATTAGAAAATATACCTATAAATATATTTTAATGTACATAAAAATAATTATTGACCAATCACAACAAGAAACATATCATTTAACCCATTAGTTTTGCATTGATGTATGCAAAAATGTTGTATACTATAAACTTATTGAGAAAGTTCTTCATCTGTTGAGCCTGTTGCTGAATTCTGATATTATGCATTTGTTTTACAATGAAGACTGGGTTGGCAAAATTATTATACATTATTATCCAGTAAACTACACAAAGTTAATCTGCAACTAAAAGTAATTGGATACACCTCTTACTTTGAAAATAATCTAAGTTACTAATGTATCTTAATTATATACTAGTTTGGTGCAATACAGCATGGACTGCAAATGTGCCATAAAATCCTCAAACACCATAATTGATATCAGCAAAAAGTATGAATATCACTGACCTTGACAACTGCTATGCCTTTTAGTTTTCCAAATTATTTTTACTACTTAAAACACTTTGCAGGTATTTAAAAGCAGTAATCATAACTGTGAGGCATTTTTACAATCTAAAATACATTAAGTATTTCAGTCAGTCAGCATTTCATCACTGTTCTTGTTAAATCTTGAACAATATATTCAACATCTGTTTGCTGAAGTAAAGAACTCATTGGGGGAAAATTAGAACCTGAATTCTGAAAAGGGGGAAAGAGTGGGTGTTTATCATCATCTGAAGTGTTATACATTCACAGCATGGACTGCAAATGTTAATCATTACTGTAAAATTAATTGTTAAAATTACTGTGAAACATTTAATACTAACAAATTAGAATTTACCCATAATATATTTTAAAGAACATAAAATGTTTATTGATGAATCGCAGCAAGTAGCAAATTATCATTCAACCCATTAGTTTTCTATTGAGGCATTTAAAATCATTTTTGACCTGAAACATAAGAAAAAACTGTGTTGAAAACATGTATTCATCCTTAATGGAATAGATTGGTCTTTACCCCATGCCTGTGGCTAGAGGACTATTTGATATTGTAGGCACTATGTGTCTTAATAAACCTAATTTCTACAAAAATATTGCTAACCATTTTCTTTTCACAGCTACCTGGGAATATAAGGATCCTTTATAGAGATTATTCCTCTTGAGTCCTCATACAGGAATAACAGCATTATGATCTGGATGGGAAAGAAACTGTGAATTGGTAAAGGTCAGTTCTCTTTACAAGAAAAGAGGATTGCAAATATCTGTAGGGTGTGGGTTTGCTTCTCAGCAGGAAAGCCTTTCCCATGCTCAACTTAAAAGAGTGAAATGAACTTGGTCTAATGTATTTGAATGTGCTTAGCTCCTCCCCCCCCCCAAAAAAAAAATACCAAAGAATAGAAAGAAGTCATATTGTATGTTAAACAGCATTTAATTCTGAATATTATGAAAATATTATTTCTAACCTTCTATAATTACACAAGGTGACATTTCACTGTTTACATTCATGGCAGCTTTCTCTCCTGTTCGTTGCAGTGTACCACAAAACTCACTTTCTTCTTGGTTGAGTTTTTTTCCTTCTTTGAAATGCTTATCAAACATTTTTTGTTTGGCTGTTACATTTTGGGAATCTTTCTCTCAAAGTGCCCTCAAGTTAAATGCCCTAACACTAAAATATTTCATTATCATCAAAAAGGTATAGTCAAGAAACACTAGAATGGAAAATTTAATGAACATGTAAAGGATCATTTGAAGTTGATATGAATCTTTCCAATTGATAGCTTGGTTGACAAAGCAGAGAAAGCCGATAGAAAATAGAAGAAAAAAAGAGTTGTACCATATAAAAAACGTTTTGGTGGGAAAAAACAAACTGGCATACATAGATATAAATGGTCAGGTTATTGAAAGTGAAGACTACATCATAGCAAGATATGCTGAGCATTTCAGAGATGTTCTTCACACCATGGTTAGTATTACTACCATTGTTTTTAATTAAGACAGATGCATTCTTCATTTTAATTAAGACAAAAAGCATTAATTTTTGGTCCTATACAGCAAAATGTTGATATAACAAATGGCAGAAAAATGATTTTTTTTTCTGACCCTGGACAATGTACTATGCAACTTTACATAAATTTAAAAAAATACCACTTTAGCGAAAATATCAGCTGAATGAAATAAAAATTATCCCAATCCAAAAAATATGATCAGTATAATGAAATGTATAAAAAGCAAATCCTTAAACAATATATAGAATGTGCATTTAGCATCTGGCAATGCTGGAATGATTTAAATCTTGTGAAATATCTAACCAATCGCAGTACTAAGAATCACGTGATATTGTATATAGCCCAGCATGCATTTTTTTTTCGGTTTCACAGCATGGTATAGATGCTCTCTGCACATACTGACACAAAGCTTTAAAGCAACATTACCACATTTTTCTAGCATAAAATGAGATTTTCAAACTTTGAAATCTATGCGATTCTAATTGTATTGCATTATTAGTAATGGTTGAGTCAGTGAAAAGTTCTTTCAAAACATTTCCAATCCACATGTTTTATTTATTGTTATATTTGTTCATTGTTATTATTGTTTTAGTTAAGTTTAATAATTAGTTTAGTTTTGTTATTAGCAGCCAGTATGACATGAAGTCTTTGCTGTTTCACAATGATATGGAATCCTTCTGGGCAATGTGTTGGAGAGTCAATATCATTTAAGAATTCACAAAGAGATGCCTGTTGGAAAAGACAGTTAAAAAAATTACCAACTATCTTTGAAAAGTAAACTCTAATACACAATAAATTTCCTGCATAATAATTATTTTGTAATAAGTAACTATCAGAGCATTTTTTTTAAATTCTATTTCAGTATGACAAATATATTCTGATCACCCACTTGATTTCATTATACTAACATTTTACTGTATTTCCAATATGAAGTTATTGATTGTTCTAAATTAAAACAATAAAAATCCTCTGCAGCAGATGAAATTACTATTGAAATGCTTAGAGCTGGGAATATTTCTTTTGTCATATGGCTGATAGAAAGTTTGAATATTTTCTATGATAAAAGTTCTCTTCCTAAGGATTTTACCAGAAGTATTATTTCCTTTTCCCAAAACGGTGATCACAGTTCTTGTGCTAATTACATGGACATCAGTCTGCTTTCTGTTCCAGATAAAGTTATTTCAGTGACAGTAGGTGAGCTTGGGAGCTAGGCAAGCATCTTTGAAAATAGAGGGAAGGGGTGTGAAAATATTCCATGCCCTAATAATATTATTATTTTTTGGTATTAAATTCATAGTTTCAGTAATTTTTCATTGCTGTGTAAAATGTATATTATCACCATAGTATCAGTCAAGAATCATATGTTGAACTCTCACCATCATGTTCTTTCATTGGCTGAAATATTCCATGACACCAGATGCAGTTCAAAATTTTCTTATTTTGCTGCCATTGAGAACACATACACAGTTGTATCAGAATAATATGACCACTTACCTAATAATGGGAATAACCACCCTTGGCCCGGATGACAGTGGCAAGACGGCGTGACATGGATGCAACGAGGCCCTGGAAGGTTGCCAGAGGCACACTTGCCCATTCGGACTCCAGCAGAGCAGGAAGTTCCAGAGATGATGTAGTTGTGGGTCTGCACGCTGAACCTGTCGATTGAAATGGTCCCACAATTGCTCTATAGGATTGAGGTCAGGCGATCAATATGGAAGGGCACATTGTCCTGTTGGTTGACACCATTACCACCAAGGTAAACATCCAACATGAAGCGATGCATGTGGTCAGCGAGGATGGATATTAACATTAAATAAAGGCAAGTCCCAGATGCTCCGCAATACGTCAACTGCACTACATCTATAGGGAGAATGCCTGAAAACACCACTACCTACGCCGGGGCAAGACAGTGCCACAAGGACACAGCTCATCCACGGCTACCTATGGTGAGCAATCCTATAGAAGGAAGGCTCATCCATCGGTCAAAACCTAAATTTAATCTGTTCACCAGTTAGCCACAAAGATGGTATATAGAACCAAATTGACTCGGCTCCTGGAGTGGAGACTCTTAGTCTGGCTTTTCCATCAATAAGCCCGTCGACCGGAGATCCCACTCCCAGTCGTGAGCCTTCAACTTCATCCTCTCCATTGTGAGTGGGCCGAAGCCCCCCAGTGAACAGTCTTCCAACCCACGATATCACTGGGACCGCATCAATGAGCCTACTGGACCCGGGTTCTCCAAGCCCTATCCGCAGAACCCTCAAGTACAGCCCCTCAACCGGGGCTGTATGACATGCACACTGCCAGCCTATACTTGACCAACAAGCATGTATTGGTGTTGGTTCTCGTGTCTGATGCCATATCCATCATCACCCATCACTTCTGTAGAGTAGAAACCTCGATTCATCGGAGAAGGCAACCTTTTTCCACCCTTCCAGTGACCATAGTCCTATGCGAACTGCAGGTGTTGTTGCTAATGAACCTTGGTTAACATGGGCACCTTTACGCAGTGTCGACTCCGGAGACCCATGCATAACAGGGTTCACTCTACAGTTATCGGGAACACATACATGGGTACACATGGACATACATGGGTACCCCAGCATTCATTTCAGTGGTCAATTGCTGCATTGTTATGCATCGATTGCCCTTTACCAGTTGACAGAGTCAACATTCTCCTCTGGGGTTGATAGCCTTTGGTGCTCCACAGTTATGACATCTGAAGGTACTCAGTGTGCCAGCGGTTCTTCATGGGAACCGCTGGCACACTGAGTACCTTCAGATGCAGAAACTCCAGAAACAGCAGACTTCATGGGCTGTTTGAGAGGTGCTGTAGTAGGGGTGTACCAATAAACCCTTACTACAGCACCTCTCAAACAGCCCATGAAGTCTGCTGTTTCTGAGATGCTTCCACCCTTGGCACGGTGTTGATGATCATTCATCTTTGAACATCTGTCAAATCAATACCTCTGCTCATTGTGCTCATGTTATGCACTATGACTCATCTGTCCTGGCAGGCCGCTTATATTACCATGTGGTCGACTTTGTCATGTGCACTCAGTGATGTGCCTGGACGGGTACACTGTGATTCTGTGGGTGGTCATATTATTCTGATATGGCTGTGTATATCTTCTCTTTGTCCTACTCTCTCGTCTCCAGCCACATAAACACTTCTGAAACTAGTTCAGGTTTGCTTTGGTCACTCGCTGGAACAAAGCACAAACTAGGTGGTAAAAATTAAGTATTTTAATAAAATTTTCATAATGATTTACTATTTTTAGAATTTTTTTAAGAGTTAAAAAAATATTTTGCTAGGGATAGGCAAACAGAGCTCTTAATGCTTACCTGGACTGACTATCACTGAGTTCTTTGCATTATTGTGCTTAAGAGAGTTAAACATTTGGTTGATGGACAAAGTAGATTTGAATAAGGTGAGTTCACAAGTGAAAGGAGCTGTATAGGTAATATTACTCTATAACTGTGTTTCTCAAACTGTCTGATGTGATGGACCAACTGGAAACTGCTTCTGAGATCTGTTGGCTGTGCATGGGCCTAAAGCTTCTGGCCATATGTTGCCTCAAAAAATAATGTATGTCTATGCATATGATACTTCCTTCACCTGGCATGACATGACACATTTGGAGTGTTGGAACATATGAACAGTGGCTATGATATATCAATGTTATGCTTCTGAAAACATATTTCTTTCCTGGTAGCTCACTGTAGACAGGCAAATGATGGTTTATGAAATACCACTTTGAGAAGCACTACTCTATAATAACACTGAGTCATGAGTGAGAGTTAGTAAAACTTGCACTATTGTTTTTGCATTACTAATGAAGTTGAACAAGGCTGCAATTTGTTTTCTTATTTCTTTGGGATGGTTATTGGTAAAGAGGAACTCACTTCATAGGCAAAATTAGGCAGTCTAGAAATTTGAAAATATCCGATTTAGATCGCAATGATTTGCCCCTTTGGCAAATGATGTTGATTAGATGGATATTTTAATTATGACTGTTGATGAGATGAATAGTTTAATTATTACTGTTGATGAAATGAATATTTTAATTACGACTGTTGATGAGATGAATATTTTAATTATGACTGTTGATGAGATGAGTAATAGGGTAAGTTTGGTGATACACAGAACTGAAGCTAGTAAGCACTGCATCAGGGCTTCTTGTCCAAGCACCTTCAACAACACAGTGTCTGTAAAATGTATTAAAAGGGTTGTTGAAAAGGGATTTTACATTAGAGCACAAGATTAACATACAGTGAGCTAATATAGTATATATGATATAAAAAGTTATATGTACTTCCATTAACTATTAAACTTTTCATCACTTCATTTTACATGGCATCATTAGGCATTATATTCTTAACACTGTATTAAGATATATCATTTCTCTTGCCTAAAATATTATAAAAATTCTGAATTTACAAGTCTTTTGAATTTATTACACAGCTGAATATTATCACACATTCTCTCATAACACAAATTAAAAGCTGTTTTAAAAGTAGCAGATAGCATTTATTTCTATTAAAATCTAATATTAGGAAGTCAAAGTATTCATTTATTTTCAGAAGACTCGACTGAAAGATGCTGTTCATCGCTACCAGTATGCACTTAAAAAGTTCCCTACAGAAAATAGTTATGATAATCAATTTCAACAAGTGAAGTATCAGTTATACGTAGGTCTGGCCCGCTGCAAGAGGAAGATGAATGTAAGTTTTATGAAGTTTCTGAAGTACATTTGTAAGAATAATCAATATTGATAATAATAATGAAATCTGTTTAATAGCAAATAAAATTTTATTATCTACAGGTAAGTCTGTGAAGAGAAAAATTCAATTTTTTAATTGCATGTAGTAATCTTTCACAGTCTGTGCAACAAAAGTTGTAAAGCTACACCCCTATTTCAATAAAATCACGATTAAGTTCGAGTATTATCAACATACTTTATATGCTAAATCTTAGAACTAATACACTATATTGCAAAAAGTGTCTGGACACTTTCACATTAAGTGAACGAATAGCCACATTCAAATCTACCTAACTTTGAAAGTAAGCTTTTTATGGAAAAAAAGTCGCTAGACATAAATTGAAGATCTCGGTCACAGCTCTCTAAATCTCTGTTTTCTATAATATTAATCTAATATTTAAAGAGTTATGGAAGCTGAAACATTTAAGTGAAACTTCTGCTAGTTTTGAAAATTTTCTTCAGAAAGTAAATCACAACTGTTTTAACAAGTTGTTCGCAATAAAAATAATGCAATATTTGAATTTCGTGTAAGGAATTTTGAAATTTCCATCAATTTTGGAGGAAAATGTTTTGGAAGTGTGGTGTGTGATAATATCTGTTAAATATTATAGCTTCCATAACTTTTTAAATATTAGATTAATATTATAGAAATAGAGATTTAGAGAGCTCTCTATTTCTATAATAATTACTATGGAGAATGCATATATGTACTTTACCTTAGATTGCCCTGATAGGCTGACACTTTAGGTTAGTAGGGCCAGGGATTGGCTCAGCTGTACCATACCAGGCTCACAATCTGCAGTTTCCAGGTTTGAGTCCCACCTATGCCACTGTTGAGATTTATTTTTGCTAAACCCCATCCTGCCCTCTGTTAGAAAGAAGACACCAGTGGACTTGGAAAGGTTGCCATTCATAGGATGGGATGTAAAGCCATGGCCCTACATGTGGAAGAGCCATACCCTGTGCATATTAAAGAACTTGTTCAATGGCTTTGATGGGAGGCTAAGATAGCCTCCCATCAAGGCCATTGAACAAGTAATATAAAAGTAATATAAAACTGTCAACAGAAAACCCATTGTCTCCTAACAACTGTCCTGTGGATACACTTCTCCAAATTTTCTATAAGCCTTTGGAGTTCTAGTGACCTGGCCATTTAACCAACTGTGTGCAAAAAAGTGCCACTCAGAGTGCTCGTTGACTTTCTTGGATTTCCAATTTGATCCCAGGTTAATAAACTTCACCTTGGTATGATGCCTTATCCTCTTTGCACAGAAATGTTAAAGTTTTTTTTTTCACTGATTCTCATGCCATCAATGTTAATTAATCAAAATTAATGACCTTCAAAATTCATATCTTGGTTCTTTGCTCTATGATGGATGGCAGCATGAGCAAAAGATATAGAAGTATTTAAAAATATATTGAATAGTTTGGCTGATAAAAGGCAGCATGATAATTGGCAGCATGAGTTACAGAAATGAAGGGGAAAATTAAAAGTAAAGTATAAAATTGAACAGCTAAAATAAATGAGATCTAGAACCGCAAAATAATGCCCAAACTACTTGTAGTAAGGCAGAAGGCCTTCTGATATTTTCTGTCAGCCTAGTAAAAGGGTTGTTTTTTTTTACCTCTGAGTGGCAATTTTTTCACACAATGGGCTAAATAGCCAGGTCACAAGGACAATGAGGGCTCAGAGAAGGTTTGGGGGAGAGGACCCACTGGACACCTATTAGGGGACAAATGGTACCTCCCATCAAGGCCATCCAGAATGTTCTTCAACATGCACAGTGTTGTGCACAGTGTGTGGCTCTTTCTCACATGGGGGCCATAGCTTAGCATCCCATCTGATGGACAAAGACCTTTCCAATCCCATCTCTGTCTCCTACTGACCAAGGGCAGAGATAAGTCTCAATGCTTTTCCAGGTGGGACTCAAACCTGGGAACTGCAGATTACAAGCCTGGTGCACTACTATGCTTAAATATCATCATCATCATCATCATCATCCTCAAGCAGCCAAGGGCTACAGAGGTCCAACCAGACCATGCAATTTAATTCTCCAAGCATATCTGTCCTGAGCTACATCTGCTGCATCTGACCACTGCACACCAATTCTAACAAGGTCCTGTTTGACATTGTCTGACCACCGCATCCTAGGTCTCCCCCTCCTTTTGAGACCTCTAGGCACACTGTTCATAACCCTATTCGCCAATCTATAATTATCCATACGGGCAACATGGCCAAACCAGCAGAGTCTCTCTCTGCACAATATGCTTCTTAAAGGAGGTTGCAAACTCCTTTGCCTAACCTCATTATTAGTTACAAAGTTAAACCACCTAATACCCAAGATACTAGATAAGAATATAGAATCAGAAGCATCTAGTTTCCTGTTATCTTGTTTACAAAGTGTCCAAGTTTCACTATCATAACTAACCCTAGAAAGAACCAAACTATACGCATATTTCTCAACAATCTCCATAGATTCTTAAAAGTCCCAGCAGCAATCCCTATTCATCTGTTAATCTCATGCTGCACATCACCAGTATCTGTACATAGCTCCCAAGGTAATTAAACTATGACACCTACTCAAGACTGCAACCATTCAGATGAACTGAATCACAACTTGCCTGACCAATTTTCATCACTTTAGTTTTCTCTCTGTTTATAACCAAACCTACTCTCTTCCCAGTCTCATCAACAGCTCGAATGAAAGAGTTCATCTCATCAAAATCATTTGCCAAAAGGGCTAAATCATCAGCATAATCTAAATCAGAAATTTTAGTATCTCCAGACCATTTAAGCCCAAAATCTTTCCCTTGCAATGAATTTCGCATAACACAATCAATAACCAAACTAAAGAGGAAAGGAGACAAAATGCACCCTTGTCGAACACCAGAAGTAATGCTAAACCAATTTCTACAAGACTTACCAACTCTCACACATGACTCAGTGTTATTATAGAGAGCTTTCATTAGGTTAACTAATATGTCTGGTATACCATATGATCTCACAATCAACCACAAATTATGTCGATCAACAGAGTTGAAAGCCTTTTTGAAATCAACAAAACCTGCAACCAAAGGTTTCTGAAACTCTAAACATTTCCCAAGAATCTGCCTAAGTGAAAATATCTGATCCACACATCCCCTATCACTTCTGAATCCACATTGCTCATCACGCAACTGACTGTCAACAAGAATCTTAATTCTATTAAGCACAATCATGGAAAGAACTTTACCTGTAACAGAGAGTAGGCTGATAGCCCTATAGTTATCACAAGAACTGCAATCACCTTTTTTGAAAATAGGGATAATGATAGCTCTGGTAAAATCTTTAGGAACCATGCCTTTATCATAAAAGATATTCAAAATTTCAGTCATCCAAGTGGTAACTGAAATATTCCCAGCTCAAAGCATTTCTGTAGTAATTCCATCAACCCCTTGGTATTTATGAAGTTTAAGTTTAGAAATAGCCAAAATAACTTCAGATTGTGTTATAGGGCCAACATTAAAGCCACCAATGCATCTATCATCATTACAAACAATGGGAGTAGAACTAACCACATTGTTTAGAACATCACTGAAATGCTCAGCCTACCTAGCCATGACAGAATACTCCCCTTCTATAACCTTACCTTGTTTATCCTTCAATCCCTGTATACCTGTTCGTTTTCTACCACACAATACATTAACTATCTGGTACAGCTCTCTGCTGTTGTGCTGCCTAACTGCTTCCTCAGCTTTGTCAGCCAAGCCATCAAGCCAAAGATTCTTATCAGCAGCTAACTGATCCTTTACATGTTTATTAAGCTCTCTGTAATGCTTTCTATTAGGACTAGTAGGGTATTGATTAAGGGCATTCCTGCAGTTCATTCTTTCCGAAATAAGCTCAAAGGCCTTATCACTTAAATAATTCTGCCTCCTCTGCTCCTTTTTTCCTAAAAGAGTATTGTTAGTTTCCAAAAAAGCCTGTTTAAAATGGCCTCATTCTTCCTCAACTTCAATAGTAAGCAAACCATGACTGTCATAATGACTAAGTAACCTATCATGGTAAGCTTTAGCTATAACTGGGTCTTTCAGAGCTACATAATTGAAGGTAAAATTTTTAAACCTAGCACAACACTTTTTAAGTTTAAGTTGCAAAATACGTTTAACAAAGTAATGGTCAGGTCCAATTTCAGCTTCCCTATATGACCTGGTATTCCTAACAGAACTAGCCCATTTGCTGTTAATTAATATATAATCTATTATATTCTTATGCAGCCTATCTGGTGAAACCCATGTGTATTTATGTATGTCGCGGTGTTTGTAATAAGTGTTAGTTATTCTGAATCCATTGAGTTTACTTACCTGTAGGAGACGTTGCCCATTGCCATTGCAGCTACCAATACCAAAAGAGCCTATCACCCCTCCCCAAAGGTCAGAGTCAGTACCAACTTTGGCATTGAAGTCACCTAGAACAAGGGTGATATCTCCTTTCTTGACAGAATTCAAAATATCCTGAAGTTTTCCATAAAACCTATCCTTCTCCTCCTCATTGGCATCCTCAGTGGGGGCATAACAGCAGATAAGCTAGGCATAAACTGGGAGGAGAGCTGTGTACCAATCCCTAGTGATGATGTACAGAACCGGCCAGGTCTAATGTCCAACCCCGCCTTCTGTGTGCAGGCCATAAGTACCTTTCAAAAGAGATATTCTCTTTTGGAAGGGAACAGAAAGGGAGGGCTGCTAGTTCAATATGGCCTACTGATCTGGTCATCTATGGCCACTTTTTTCTTTTTCTTTTCAATCCTGCTGAGGAGTGGTCAACTTCACAGGGTTCTGGTGCTGACCATTTATACCTACTAGACTGGACTTATTTATGGATTTGAGCTTGATTATGGATCCTGGACTTGCTGCACTGGTGGGCCTCTGCTGAGGGAGAATCTGCCGCTGTTTTCTGTTTGCTTCTGGGTTGCCAGCCCTAAGTGAACAGAGGCATGGGATACCTTATATCAGCTAGTGGATAATCCTAATCAGAGGCCATCACAGGTACCTGAACCTTACTTAGCTAGTTGGGCATCGTCAAGCCTAAACTGGAGTAATGTGTCTCAGGCAGGTCATATGGCTCTTGAAAAAGTCCACTTGAATAGGTGGTGCCTGAAGTTCCTACCAGCATCGGTGACTTCAGCCTTTAGCGGAGGAGAAACAGGTCTTTGCCCCATGCCTGCGATCAGGGGGCTGTTTGATATTGTTGGGCATACCTATCTCAATAAACCTAGTTTTTTAAAAATCCTACTAATCATTTTCTCTCTGCAGGAACGTGGAATGTGAGGACATTATATAAGAGATTATTCTCTTGATGTCCTCATGCAGGAATTCCAGTGCTATAATCATGCTTAAATATAAGGCCTCAAAATATAACCAAAACAATTACTTCTGTATGTAATGATATTAGAAAAGGCTTGCTTATGTCATATGATTCATATGTGTTACTTCTCAATTTAGTTGAAATGGAAGAAATCTGGTGTGATTCTGGAATATTCTGATTATTGTTTTGGATATCCCAGCCAAAATATGTCGTCTTCAAATTGGATTTTTTTCAACAATATCTAAGTAAATTAAGCATTTGGAATTCATGTTCAGTATTAGATCAAGTCTCCGAGAACACTTAAGTGTCAAAATCACAAAACTTTACAAGCAACCATTCTCAAATGCATAATAAATTCCTAACATTAATATAAAAAATATTAAAAATTGGTGAAGATGAAAGAGAATATCGTCATTCAGAACTAAACAATGCTATCAATGAGAAAGCAAATTTGATACCTCATGAAAGCTAACAGTAAACAAATCATATGACCCATTCCAACAGGGGTGTCTTTGCAAAAGAAATAGTAATATTTCATTTCAAAAGGCCAGAAATTGTTTTTCCCATTATACACAAATGAAACATCAGTAACATAAAACTGTCAACAGAAAACCCATTATTCATGCTGCACGATTTTTTTAAAGCTAAATAAGATCAAAATGACTATATTTGGTGCATATATAGATTCATGGAACCCGTACATAACTCTGCGGCTCTCCAGAGGGTCCACAGTCCACAGGTTGAGAACCACTTCTATATGGTGTTGATAATAGAGGATTATCTGGAGCAGGAAAAAAATCAAACAGCTACCTCTTCCTGCATATTCATCCTAACTTGCACCATGTGACTTTTATTTGTTTCCAAAATTCAAAAAGAAACCTGCTGGAAGCATTTTCAAGGGTGCAAGACCTTGCAAATGCATTCATTTAGAGTTGCTATTATTCCCCAACCGGAGTATCACCAAACATTCCAGAATTGGCATAGATGTTTGCAACTTTCCATATATACTGGAGGGGAGCATTTTGAAGGACAGTAAAAGTTTTGTTGAGGGAAGTGCATGGTTTTTGTCCTGCAGATGCATGTCAAGAACATTTTGAATGCCCCTCGTATATCTGATAAATGATTAAAATAATTTAAAAATTTTTGAAACACAAAATATACTAAAATGAAGAAAAAAAACATGGCTGTACTTTTGTGGACATTATTGAAAACCTTTATTATAAACAGAACATGAGTCACAGCAAAGGAATGACTTGGACTGTGCTAAAGGCAGTTTGAAATATCACAAACTTTTGTTACTTTGTGATGCATCAAGTTCAGAAATAAATTGAAAAGATTGCCATTGTTCAGAAACTTGAAAATGTCAGTTTTTCATACAAAATAAAATGTTTAGCTAAAAATTATATATTTTTTTAATTTAAATTTCTTTTGTCATAGTAATTACTTTGTTAAATGTTTTTGGCCATATATGCAGGCCTGATGAACCATATTTTCACAGCTTCAGCAACATATGTTTTAAAGATGGAAAATTACAGAATACTTTTAGTAAATGGTTTGATATAATATTAACATTATATATAATGAGGTTCTTTAACTATCAATATATAAAATAAAATAATAAATATCCCCTCAAGCAGCTGCTTGCCACAGAGATCTGACAGGAGCCTGTCAGTTTAAATGCCATAGTAGAAGGTCTGAGAGGATGGCAGGACCTCAGCAGAAAAACAACACACATATCCATGCCCTTATCTGGGGCTCGAACCCAGATCCCTTAGATCAGTAGACAAGCACGCTAACCACTCGACCACGGGATGGCCCATATATATAGTACACTATTTTCCCGTTGTGTTGGAAAACCTACTATGGTACCCGCTTATGCTGTTGCCCCCACATTTAAAGTTCTCATGTATTGGGCACAGATGTCTGGCAGGTATTTCTGTAGGGAGTCATCCACTGCACTTGCTACCCATTGGCTATCTATCAGTACAGTACAATCTTGTACATGAGAAATATGGGAGTAGAAAAAAAAGGTTTACTCCACATTAAAGTTAAAATTTACAAATATTTTAGTCATACTTGAGCCATGTTCACCGTGAAAAAAAGGGCACAAGAGTGCATAACCACATTTTTATTTTTAAATTTCAATCTTAATGTAGAATAAAAGTTTTTTCCACTCTCTTGTATTTATCATGTAAATGAAGATTGGATAAGTGATCTTCAAAAGCTGGACTACCAGGAAACTGTGGAGGTAGACATTGGATAATGAATGCAGTGGAAGACACCCCACCAATAGCACCTGACTATTGTGCACCTGCCATTTGTGCCCTGATACATGAGGAGGAGATCCCTAAATGTGGTGGCAACAACATAAGTGGGTACCACAGTGTTTCCGACAGAATGGAAGATTAGCATACCAAATATTAATAGTTTTTATATGTTTTAATTAACTAGAGATAAATTCTTATGACTCGCAACATTACCTTGAAATTTCTATTCCTCTAAGAGTTTCCATTACTTTTTAAGTACTAAATAAATATTGCTAAAAAATCAAGATTGAGTTAGATATTTGTAATTGCTGTTTTAACATAAAAAGCTTATTTTGAAAGTTATGGAACTTTGAATTTGGCTTTCTATTTACTAGTATAGAAATCCTCCCCTCCCTTTTTTTTTCCAGGAAATTAGAATTGCCATGAGTGGATTTATGTGGAATAAATAACACTTTTCCTTATTAGTGTGCCAAATAGGATCACTGCTACTCTCAAAATACATATTATTAGCTCAAACTGTAACCTAGAACAAATTAGTGGACCAATAGTTGAAACATGCATCATCAAAGTATGTAGTAATAATTTTTTGCTACTTTTGGTAGTTTGCTAAAAAAATTTTTTTATCCTCTTCCTAGGAACCTCAAGCTGCTGTAGATGCTGCTGATCAAGCCATTGGAATTAAACCAAAGTCTTTTGAAGGTTATTATGCTCGAGCACGTGCTCGAAAGGAACTGGGGTATGTTATTGTCTCCCTTGAACTAATTTTAAAACTTTATAAATAAAGGAATATGTGAAAATATAATTTCTGATTTTGCCAGTGTTAAAAATTTCCCCCTCTCCTATTCTCTCTAAGAAAGGTAATATTAGTGCCATCTTGCCTGAAATCCTGTATCAGATAGGGCATTATTTCTCTAGAAATAAT
Source organism: Ryuthela nishihirai (assembly GCA_038380435.1). Lineage (NCBI taxonomy): Eukaryota > Metazoa > Arthropoda > Arachnida > Araneae > Heptathelidae > Ryuthela > Ryuthela nishihirai. The sequence continues at coordinate 458 of JAWZYU010001312.1, read as the reverse complement.
AAGCTGAAAGAAAAAAAATTTTTTTTGTCATGAGTGGGATTTGAACCCATGTCTCTTGGAAACATGTCAGTTATGCTAACCACTATGTCATCATCACCTAACGTTTTTTTCAACCAGTGTGACAAAAACTTTCCAGATTTTTTATTAGATTCACACAGTGGCACTATCTATCCGGGAAGTGGAAACTATGTTGTCACAT
>JAWZYU010001311.1:0-34055 GCA_038380435.1 Ryuthela nishihirai | reverse complement strand
GTTTTACTTCTGAACTGTGATTTTGTGTACACATTAGGGTTGTTTTACTTCTGAACTGTGATTTTGAGTACATATTAGGATTGTGTTGCTTGTGACCTGGGATTTCGCGCATACATTAGGGTTGTTTTACTTCTGATCTATGATTTTGAGCACCCATTAGATTTGTTTTACTTCTGACCTGTGATTTTTGAGCACACATTAGGGGTGTTTTACTTCTGACCTGTGATTTTGAGCACACATTAGGGGTGTTTTACTTCTGACCTGTGATTTTGAGCACACATTAGGGGTGTTTTACTTCTGACCTGTGATTTTGAGCACACATTAGGGGTGTTTTACTTCTGACCTGTGATTTTGAGCACACATTAGGGTTGTTTTACTTCTGAACTGTGATTTTGAGTACATATTAGGATTGTGTTGCTTGTGACCTGGGATTTCGCGCATACATTAGGGTTGTTTTACTTCTGATCTATGATTTTGAGCACCCATTAGATTTGTTTTACTTCTGACCTGTGATTTTGAGCACACATTAGGGGTGTTTTACTTCTGACCTGTGATTTTGAGCACACATTAGGGGTGTTTTACTTCTGACCTGTGATTTTGAGCACACATTAGGGGTGTTTTACTTCTGACCTGTGATTTTGAGCACACATTAGGGGTGTTTTACTTCTGACCTGTGATTTTGAGCACACATTAGGGTTGTTTTACTTCTGAACTGTGATTTTGAGTACATATTAGGATTGTGTTGCTTGTGACCTGGGATTTCGCGCATACATTAGGGTTGTTTTACTTCTGATCTATGATTTGAGCACCCATTAGATTTGTTTTACTTCTGACCTGTGATTTTGAGCACACATTAGGGGTGTTTTACTTCTGACCTGTGATTTTGAGCACACATTAGGGTTGTTTTACTTCTGAACTGTGATTTTGAGTACATATTAGGATTGTGTTGCTTGTGACCTGGGATTTCGCGCATACATTAGGGTTGTTTTACTTCTGATCTATGATTTTGAGCACCCATTAGTTTTGTTTTTCTTCTGACCTGTGAATTTGCGCGCACATTTGGGTTGTTTTACTTGTGAGCTATGATTTTGAGCACACATTAGGGGTGTTTTACTTCTGACCTGTGATTTTGAGCACACATTAGGGGTGTTTTACTTCTGACCTGTGATTTTGAGCACACATTAGGGGTGTTTTACTTCTGACCTGTGATTTTGAGCACACATTAGGGGTGTTTTACTTCTGACCTGTGATTTTGAGCACACATTAGGGGTGTTTTACTTCTGACCTGTGATTTTGAGCACACATTAGGGGTGTTTTACTTCTGACCTGTGATTTTGAGCACACATTAGGGGTGTTTTACTTCTGACCTGTGATTTTGAGCACACATTAGGGGTGTTTTACTTCTGACCTGTGATTTTGAGCACACATTAGGGGTGTTTTACTTCTGACCTGTGATTTTGAGCACACATTAGGGGTGTTTTACTTCTGACCTGTGATTTTGAGCACACATTAGGGGTGTTTTACTTCTGACCTGTGATTTTGAGCACACATTAGGGGTGTTTTACTTCTGACCTGTGATTTTGAGCACACATTAGGGGTGTTTTACTTCTGACCTGTGATTCTGAGCACACATTAGGGGTGTTTTACTTCTGACCTGTGATTTTGAGCACACATTAGGGGTGTTTTACTTCTGACCTGTGATTTTGAGCACACATTAGGGGTGTTTTACTTCTGACCTGTGATTTTGAGCACACATTAGGGGTGTTTTACTTCTGACCTGTGATTTTGAGCACACATTAGGGGTGTTTTACTTCTGACCTGTGATTTTGAGCACACATTAGGGGTGTTTTACTTCTGACCTGTGATTTTGAGCACACATTAGGGGTGTTTTACTTCTGACCTGTGATTTTGAGCACACATTAGGGGTGTTTTACTTCTGACCTGTGATTTTGAGCACACATTAGGGGTGTTTTACTTCTGACCTGTGATTTTGAGCACACATTAGGGGTGTTTTACTTCTGACCTGTGATTTTGAGCACACATTAGGGGTGTTTTACTTCTGACCTGTGATTTTGAGCACACATTAGGGGTGTTTTACTTCTGACCTGTGATTTTGAGCACACATTAGGGGTGTTTTACTTCTGACCTGTGATTTTGAGCACACATTAGGGGTGTTTTACTTCTGACCTGTGATTTTGAGCACACATTAGGGGTGTTTTACTTCTGACCTGTGATTTTGAGCACACATTAGGGGTGTTTTACTTCTGACCTGTGATTTTGAGCACACATTAGGGGTGTTTTACTTCTGACCTGTGATTTTGAGCACACATTAGGGGTGTTTTACTTCTGACCTGTGATTTTGAGCACACATTAGGGGTGTTTTACTTCTGACCTGTGATTTTGAGCACACATTAGGGGTGTTTTACTTCTGACCTGTGATTTTGAGCACACATTAGGGGTGTTTTACTTCTGACCTGTGATTTTGAGCACACATTAGGGGTGTTTTACTTCTGACCTGTGATTTTGAGCACACATTAGGGGTGTTTTACTTCTGACCTGTGATTTTGAGCACACATTAGGGGTGTTTTACTTCTGACCTGTGATTTTGAGCACACATTAGGGGTGTTTTACTTCTGACCTGTGATTTTGAGCACACATTAGGGGTGTTTTACTTCTGACCTGTGATTTTGAGCACACATTAGGGTGTTTTACTTCTGACCTGTGATTTTGAGCACACATTAGGGGTGTTTTACTTCTGACCTGTGATTTTGAGCACACATTAGGGGTGTTTTACTTCTGACCTGTGATTTTGAGCACACATTAGGGGTGTTTTACTTCTGACCTGTGATTTTGAGCACACATTAGGGGTGTTTTACTTCTGACCTGTGATTTTGAGCACACATTAGGGGTGTTTTACTTCTGACCTGTGATTTTGAGCACACATTAGGGGTGTTTTACTTCTGACCTGTGATTTTGAGCACACATTAGGGGTGTTTTACTTCTGACCTGTGATTTTGAGCACACATTAGGGGTGTTTTACTTCTGACCTGTGATTTTGAGCACACATTAGGGGTGTTTTACTTCTGACCTGTGATTTTGAGCACACATTAGGGGTGTTTTACTTCTGACCTGTGATTTTGAGCACACATTAGGGGTGTTTTACTTCTGACCTGTGATTTTGAGCACACATTAGGGGTGTTTTACTTCTGACCTGTGATTTTGAGCACACATTAGGGGTGTTTTACTTCTGACCTGTGATTTTGAGCACACATTAGGGGTGTTTTACTTCTGACCTGTGATTTTGAGCACACATTAGGGGTGTTTTACTTCTGACCTGTGATTTTGAGCACACATTAGGGGTGTTTTACTTCTGACCTGTGATTTTGAGCACACATTAGGGGTGTTTTACTTCTGACCTGTGATTTTGAGCACACATTAGGGGTGTTTTACTTCTGACCTGTGATTTTGAGCACACATTAGGGGTGTTTTACTTCTGACCTGTGATTTTGAGCACACATTAGGGGTGTTTTACTTCTGACCTGTGATTTTGAGCACACATTAGGGGTGTTTTACTTCTGACCTGTGATTTTGAGCACACATTAGGGGTGTTTTACTTCTGACCTGTGATTTTGAGCACACATTAGGGGTGTTTTACTTCTGACCTGTGATTTTGACCACCCATTACGGTTGTTTTTCTTCTGGCCATTGATTCTCAACACACATAAGGGTTGTTTTGATTCTAACCTGTGATTTTGAGCATATGTTAGGATTGTTTTATTTCTGGCCTGTGATTTTGAGCATACATTAGGGGTTTTTTTAGCACCCTTTAGTTTTGTTTTGCTTCTGACCTGTGATTTTGTACACACATTAGGGTTGTTTTGCTTCTGACCTGTGATTTTGAGCACATAATAGAGTAGTTTTACTCATGACCTGTGATTTTGAGCACCCATTAGGGTAGTTTTGCTTCAGACCTGTGATTTTGAGCACCCATTAGAGTTGTTTTACTGCTGGCCTGTGATTTTGAGTATCGTTTATCTTTGTTTTTCTTCTGACCTGTGATTTTGAGTACACGTAGGGTTGTTTTACTGCTGGCTTGTGATTTTGTGCACCGGTTAGTTTTGTTTTGCTTCAGAACTGTTATTTTAAGCACACATTAGGGTTGTTTTGCTTCTGAGTTTTGACTTTGTGCACACGTTACAGTTATATTACATTTCAGCGGCACTTTATTTTTCGCTCAGTCTGTTAAATCGTCAGACAAGGACTCTTAAATACCAATGTGAGTACGACGCCCACATGGACAGCTATTGTTGGGAGACAGCTGGTAATATCCCATCAAGGCCATCCAGCTTGTTCACTATTTCCCATCAAGGCCATCCAGCTTGTTCACTATTTCCCATCAAGGCCATCCAGCTTGTTCTGTAATGCCCACAGGGTATATCACTCTCCTGCACACTTGCTGGGTTGTTTTACCTCTAAATGAGACTTCTTTGTGCACAATAGGGTAGATGGCCATGCCACAAAGACCCCGAGATATCAGAGAAAATTGCATGCTCCTCCTCTCTCCTCTCAGGCCCTGGACGCCTATCATCGAAGCATCCCACGTGTCCTTTAACGTTCACAAGGTAAGCACACTGCTTAATGCCCTCATCCGACTGGCGGCGGCCTCTCTAAGCTTATTGGTGACCCCTTTCTGACCGACAGCAAAGAGCGGATTTAGCGTAGACAAATCTCAACGCTGGCACAGGTGGGACTCGAACCTGGGAACTTCAGATCACGAGCGTAGCGCGCTACTGTATGAGCACCCCCTGTCTCTCCAAGTAAAGGAATATCATCATCATCATCATCCTCAAGCAGCCATGGGCTACGGAGGTCCAACCAGACCGTGCAACTTAATTCTCCAAGCATGTCTGTCCTGAGCTACATATGCTGCATCCGGCCACTGCACACCAATTCTAACAAGGTCCTGTTTGACATTGTTTGCCCACCGCATCCTAGGTCTCCCCTTCCTTCTGAGGCCTCTAGGCACATTGTTCATAACCCTATTCGCCAATCTATAATTATTCATACGGGCAACATGGCCAAACCAACGGAGTCTCTCTCTGCACAATATGCTGCTTAAAGGAGGTTGCAAACTCCTTTGCCTAACCTCATCATTAGTTACAAAGTTGAATCACCTAATGCCAAGATACTGCATAAACATCTGGAATCAAAAACATCTAGTTTCCTGTTATCTTGTTTACACAGCGTCCAAGTTTCACTACCATACTAACTTCTAACCCTAGAAAGAACCAAAGTAAAAGTTCATAACTTCTAACCCTAGAAAGTACCAAACTATTATACAGTCTAATTTTAGTCTTTAGGTGTATACGCCTATTTCTCCACAATCTCCATAGATTCTTAAAAATCCCGGCAGCAATACCTATTCGTCTGTTAATCTCATGCCGCACATCACCATTATCTGTTACATAGCTCCCAAGGTAATTAAACTGTGACACCTACTCAAGACTGCAACCATTCAGATTAACTGATCACAGCCTGACTGACCAATTTTCATCACTTTAGTTTTCTCTCTGTTTATAACCAAACCTACTCTATTACCAGTCTCATCAACAGCTCGAATGAAAGAGTTCATCTCATCAACATCATTTGCCCAGAGGGCGAAATCATCAGCATAATCTAAATCGGAAATTTTCGTATCTCCAGACCATTTAAGGCCAAAATCTTTCCCTTGCAATGAATTTCGCATAACGTAATCAATAACCAAGCTAAAGAGAAAAGGAGACAAAATACACCCTTGTCGAACACCAGAAGTAATACTAAACCAATTGCTACAAGCCTTACCAACTCTCACACACGACTCAGTGTTATTATAGAGAGCTTTCACTATGTTAACTAACTTGTCTGGTATACCATATGATTTCACAATCAACCACAAATTATGACGACCAACAGAGTCGAAAGCCTTTCTGAAATCAAGAAAGCTAGCAACCAAAGGTTTCTGAAACTCTAAACATTTCTCAAGAATCTGCCTAAGAGAAAATATCTGATCCACACATCCCCTACCACTTCTGAATCCACATTGCTCATCACGCAATTGACTGTCAACCAGATTCTTAATTCTATTAAGCACAATCATGGAAAGAACTTTACCTGGAACAGAGAGTAGGCTGATACCCTTATAGTTATCACAAGAACTGCGATCACCTTTTTTGAAAATAGGGATAATAATAGCTCTGGTAAAATGTTTAGGAACCATGCCTTTATCATAAAAGATATTCAGAATTTCAGTCATCCAAGTGGTAACCGAAACATTCCCAGATCTAAGCATTTCTGTAGTAATTTCATCAACCCCTGGGGATTTATGAAGTTTCAGTTTAGAAACAGCCAAAATAACTTCAGATTGTGTTATAGGGCCAACATTAAAGCCACCAATGCATCTATCATCATTGCAAACAATGGGAATAGAACTACCATATTGTTTAGAACATCACTGAAATGCTCATGGTTTGTCTGGGCCACTAAAGGAAAGTAATACAAAAATCAATAACGACTTACTCACTACGAAGATCACAAACAATATGTGTCATTTTTCTGATATATGTACAATGAAATTATACTTTACACTTGATTATTTAACATAGATGCAACAGGGGCGGGGGTGGCTCAGTCGGTAGCGCGCCAGGCTCGTAATCTGTAGTTCCCAGGTTCGAGCCCCAGCTGGGTCAGCGTTGAGATTTATCTCCGCAAAATTCCTCGCCCTGCCCACGGTCAGTAGGGGACACCGATGGTGCTTGGAAAGGCCGCCGTCCGTCGGATGGGACGTTAAGCCGTGGCCCCGTGTGCGGGAGAGCCATACCCTGTGCACGTTAAAGAACACGCTGGATGGCCTTGACGGGAGGCTACCATCTGTCTCCCAACAGCTGTTCCAGTGGGTCCCCTCCCCCAACCTTCTCTGAGCCTTCGGGGTCCATGTGACCTGGCCATTAACCCATGGTGTGCAAAAAAAGTGCCGCTCAGAGGTAAAACAACCCAATCAACCCATAGGTGCAACATCTTCCAAAGAAAAGAGAAAGCTTTTTAAATTCTGCTTGAAGATATTGAAATTGTTTCCACTTCTAATTTCAGGAGACAATTGATTGAAGATTTTAGGTGCGATATATGAATAATGCTTAGGAGCAATTTTCTCTCTGAAGTTGTATAAATCCGGCTGAATGCGAAAATTGAAGAAATTTTGCTTAAAAATATCACCACTCTAAAAACAAATAAATGTCTAATAGGTAGAATTTTTAGCATAGAGTGACGACTGAAATTGCTTAAATAAACAGTGTTATTTTTTGCAATTAATTTAATAATTTTGTTTTGCAGAGACACCAGAGGTTTAAAAACCGAGACATAAGTTCCACCCCAACCAACTATACCGTATTGAAATGCAGCTTGCATCCATGAGAAGTACAATGTTCGCAGCATATTAAGATTAACTTTGTATTTCAAGTGGTGTGATTTGAGTAGTTTGTAACGTGCTTTACCTATGATGTAGCCAATATGTTTCTTCGATTTTAGATTATTATCTATGAAAATACCTAAATATTTAATGCTCTCAACCTGCTCTATGTCATCACAATGGCAATCAATACGTTTATAGCATTGAGGTGAATGCAGTTTAATGACAAAAGTATTTGCAGCATTTTGGTTATTTTTCAACTTGTAGAAAACAAATTTAGTTTTATTCTTATCATGAGAGTTTATTATTTTCGAACCACATATTAACTTTCTCAAGAACATTATTGACATTGGACAATAAATCTGTATTAATTTGGTTACTAAACGTCAATGCAGTGTCATATATTATTGCATTACATGTAATTTTATACTTTATTGACTATATATAACATATAATACACTTAATAATAAATAAATAATGCTTATACAAAATAATGAGTTAAAATAAAATCCACAATTTGATATGAACAATTGAATAAAATATGCAACTTGGGTTGTTTGGGTTGTTTTACCTCTGAGCGGCACTTTTTTGCACACCATGGGCTAAATGGCCAGGTCACATGGACCCCGAAGGCTCAGAACCCGACCTTCTCTGAGCCTTCGGGGTCCATGTGACCTGGCCATTTAGCCCATGGTGTGCAAAAAAGTTACCGCTCAGAGGTAAAACAATCCAACCCAACCCTCCAACTTTCTCTCAGTTCTTAGCGTTCTTGTGACCTGCCCATATTGCACTGGGGATATTTTTCGCCCGTCCAATGGATCCCCTGCCCAGTTCATTCCCCGCCCTGCCCACGGTCAGTAGGGGACACCGATGGGCTTGGAAAGGCCGCCGTCCATCAGATGGGACGTTAAGCCGTGGCCCCGTGTGTGGGAGAGCCATACCCTGTGCACGTTAAAGAACACGCTGGATGGCCTTGACGGGAGGCTACCATCTGTCTCCCAACAGCTGTTCCAGTGGGTCCCCTCCCCCAACCTTCTCTGAGCCTTCGGAGTCCATGTGACCTGGTCATTTAGCCCATGGTGTGCAAAAAAGTGCCGCTCAGAGGTAAAGCAACCTAACCCAACCTGTCCAGTTCTGAGCTTTTGGGGTCTGGTAATTCAGACCATTTTGCCGAAAAATGATACTTTTTTTGCCCTGGGTAAATGAACGAAAACTTAAAAACGTTACATAAACATTATTCAACTTCCTTGTTTAATACAAGACCATAAAAACTACCTAACCAACCAACTGTAATTCAAAATATAATAAAAATCCACCAGATCAAATAACAACAAGAAAATACGAAATCCTCTTCAAATAATTCCCTCACTCTCGACAAAACCTCAAACTCAGCGACGCGTGGCAGCCTACAAGAGAGAGAGGATGTGACGTCAGGTGCGCGAGGTCGGCGAGAACCTGTCTCGTTCGGCGCAGCGGAGACAGCTCGAGCAACGGAAGGAAGGTCATTGGAGGCAGGAAGTGAAGTCGTTGCTGGGGTTTTCGCACACAGCTGTAACTTATCGGGGCTTTCCTGGTGTCTTATTCGACGATCACATCCTCTTGTGAGCGCTGATCGCGCAGCTAAGATTAAGAGCAGAAATTAAACACCTTCTTCAACAGTCGCAGAAATTACGATATTTTTTGCCATCGTTATAATAAATCATTCGTGCTCACCTACAGTGTAAACTTTCTGTTAAAGGTTTGGGAATATTTAGTTTGCAAACAGTTCATTGGAGACTGACTGAGAAAGTACGGGACGGTAAGTGATATTATTGTCTCTTATTTATTTTACATTTAACGTGTTCGCAGTTTTGTGCCTTTTTTTTTATTTACTGAAATTGCTACCCTTTAAATTATTAATTTTTTTTGCTTTTAAATATCTTTTCATGTTTGTTTAAAAATATTCTGTGACTTGAATGGTTTTCTAATATTTTATTTTTACATTATTATTAAATTAATTGTCACACTAGATTAGTTAACAACTGTTAGAGATGTGTTGCCACTCTTAAATGTTTTTATAAAGCGTTTCATTTAGTCTGTTTTATATTTCTTGAGAATATATTTAGTCACTAAAAACGTTTCTTTTATTAATTTTTTTTTCTCCATTAAAAAAAATATCTTTTTTAAACAGTTCTTTCATTACTTTTTTTTTAAAGGATGGGGTGGCTCAGCCTGTAGCGCGCCAGGCTCGTATTCTGCAGTTTCCAGGTTCGAGTCCAGTCTGGGTCGTCTGCAAAACTCTTCCGCCATGCCCTCCGTGGGTAGAGGACACTGTGATGGGCTTGAAAGGCCGCCGTCTGTCGGATGGGACGTTAAGCCGTGGGACCCGCATGATGGTTGGGTTGTTTTACCTCTGAACGTCACTTTTTTGCACACCATGGGCTAAATGGCCAGGTCACAAGGACCCCGAAGGCTCAGAGAAAGTTGGGGGAGGGGACCCACTGGAACAGCTGTTGGGAGACAGATGGTAGCCTCCCGTCAAGGCCATCCAGCGTGTTCTTTAACGTGCATACGGATATGGCTCTCCCGCACGCGTGGCCACGGCTTAACGTCCCATTTGACGGACGGCGACCTTTCCAAGACCATCGGTGTCTCCTACTGACCGTGGACAGGGCGGGGAAATTTGCGGAGATAAATCTCAACGCTGACCCAGCTGGGACTCGAACCTGGGAACTACAGAATACGAGCCTGGCGCGATACCGACTGACCCACGTCCACCCCTAATAGTGATATCAATATATAGACTACAATTAGACTACTAATAGGGAACGAAATCAACCAATCAATTTTATTTCATCATCATATACCATTTACAATATAGAAAAATACGAGTAAACCCAAAAAACACATGGTCTCAGGCCACTGAAGAAAATTAATAATAAAAATCAATAATGATTTACACATTACACAGATCACAAACAATATATGTCATTTTTCAGAGAATATGTGCAATAAATTTCTACACTAGGTTCTTTAACATATGTGCAGCATCTTCCAAAGAGAATTCTCTTCTGTTTGAAAATAAACTTTATATTAAAATAAAAACAAATCCCTCCTCAAGCAGCTGCTTGTCATACAGTTGTCAGTTTAACACGCCTTAGAGAAAATGTGAGGAAGCGTATGTTGGATGCTTGTTTTACCTCTGAGCGGCACTTTTTTGCACACCATGGGCTAAATGGCCAGGTCACATGGACCCCGAAGGCTGAGAGAATGTTGGGGGAGGGGACCCACTGGAACAGCTGTTGGGAGACAGATGGTAGTCTCCCGTCAAGGCCATCCAGCGTGTCCTTTAAGGTGCACAGGGTATGGCTCTCCCGCACACGGGGCCACGGCTTAACGTCCCATCCGACGGACGGCGGCCTTTCCAAGCCCATCGGTGTCCCCTACTGACCGTGGACAGGGCGGGGAATTTTGTGGAGATAAATCTCAACACTGACCCAGTTGGGACTCGAACCTGGGAACTGCAGATTACGAGCCTGGTGTGTTACCGACTCAGCCACCCCCGCCCCGAAGAAGCGGAGAGCTCCGAAGAAACATACTGGGGCTCCAACCCAGACCTATCTGATCTGCAGCCAAACACGCTAACCACTCTGCTATATCTAGAAAATTCAATTCTGCCCTCGACGAGGATGGATACACTGATGGAAATGGAAAGGCCGCTTTCGTCATAGGGGATGTTGCTGTGGTCCGTGGGCAGGTGAGCCACACCCTGCAAGAGCGTGGATGGTTCAGTCAGTAGCGCGACAGGCATAGTTCCCAGATTCGAATCCCAGCTGGGCCAACGTTGAGATTTATCTCCGCAAAACTCTCCGCTGTGGCCACGATAAGTAGGGGGACACCGATGGGCTTGAAAAGGCCACCGTCCGTCATATGAGATGTTAAGTCGTCCGCTCGTGTGCTGGAGAGACATACCCTGTGCATGTTAAAGAACACGCTGGGTTGTCTTGACGGTAGTCTACCGTCTGTCTCCTAACCCCAGTGGGTAGTCCCCTACCCCCCAACCTTCTCTGAGCTCTCGGGATCCTTGTGACCTGGTCAAGCCATTGTGCTCAAAAATGCTCTGCTCAGAGGTGAAACAACCCAACACATACCCTTTGCACGTTAAAGAAAATTCTCATTGGATTTGACTGGAGGTTGCCATCTGTCTCCTAACAGTTGTCCATTGAGTCCCCTTCCCCAACCTTCTCTCAGACCTTAGAGTCCTTGTGACATGGGGGCGGGGGGTGGCTCAGTCGGTAGCGCGCTAGGCTCGTAATCTGCAGTTCCCAAGTTCGAATCCCAGCTGGGTCAGCGTTGAGATTTATTTCCGCAAAACTCCCCGCCCTGCCCACGGTCAGTAGGGGACATCGATGGGCTTGGGAAGGCCGCCGTCCGTCGGATGGGACGTTAAGCCGTGGCTCCTTGTGTGGGAGAGCCATACCCTGTGCACGTTAAAGAACACACTGGATGACCTTGACGGGAGACTACCATCTGTTGTCTCCTAACAGCTGTTCCAATAGGTCCCCTCCCCCAACCTTCTCTGAGCCTTCGAAGTCCATGTGACCTGGCCATTTAGCCCATGGTGTGCAAAAAAGTGACGCTCACAGGTAAACCCAGCCAAACCTTGTGACATGAACATTTAGTGTACTGTATGCAAAAAAAAAAACGCTGCTCAAAGATAAAATAACCCAACATTTTCCTCCAAGTCATTTAAACCTCATCTCTTAGCGAAGAGTCGGACTTTTTTCATACTAATTTATCGCCTGTTGTTAATTCACAGAGCATAATAAAGGCCAGCGAATTTAATTACGACTCGTCACTCGAATAAAAGACATAAATCTTTCTCTCTTCGTGAAGCCCAACCTTTTGACGAACGAGATTCAGATGAGGCCTTAGCTCCACTTTTACAACTCGCAACATCGACGCAAAGGAAAGATTTTTTCTCTTTCGGTTCCAGTCTGTTGCGTTTGCACGCAGAGTTGTTCCTCAGAGTGTGTTGCTTTTCCGCAAAAGCAATAGGGATAACTCATTTGCATAGGCACGTAAGAGCACACAGCGCACGTGACACGTCCGTTGCTACGGCAACTGCCTCGGGAGTGAATTGGGTAAGCGTTCAGAGCGGAGCGCCCGAAAAAGATTGGATTCACTTGCGAAAAAAAAAACATTTCTGTCTCCTTTTCTTTGGAACATGAGTTTTCATTTATATAGTGAGTCTATTAAACTACTTAAGAGTTATTCTTTTCGGTTTTAACTTCTTAACACGAAGGCTTTACTCTAGCCATAAAATGTTTTCCGAATTTAGCAGATGGAAAAGTAGGGCTTTGCTCAACCGCTTTTACTTTTAACTACAATTTTAAGCTGGGTGATGTTAAGAGCTGTTCTGTAATAAAACTCTAGAGAATCTAGTTTCATGTGATTCAGTTTCGTTCTTTAAATGAATGAAGATTTAAATTATGCTCTAATTAAAATATACACGAATCGGTGGTGGGTTGTTTTATCTCTGATTGGCGAGGGTGGCTCAGTCGGTAGCACGCCAGGCTCGTAATCTGTAGTTCCCAGGTTCGAGTCCCAGCTGGGTCAGCGTTGAGATTTATCTCCGCAAAATTCCCCGCACTGCCACGGGCAGTAGGGGACACCGATGGACTTGGAAAGGCCGCCGTCCATAGGATGGGACGTTAAGCCGAGGCCCCGTGTGTGGGAGAGGCATACCCTGTGCACGTTAAAGAACACGCTGGATGGCCTTGACGGGAGGCTACCATCTGTCTCCCGACTGTCCAGTGTCCCAACCTTCTGTGAACCCTCGGGGTCCTTGTGACCTGGACATAAAAGTACTGTTCAGAGATAAACAACCCAACCAATAACGAACCTGGAACATCAGATTATGTCCTTGGCAAGCTGCCAACTAAGCCAATTCGAGCCTCGTTTAATTTGGACATTAAATCCATTTGTGTTCAGCGTAAAAAACAACATTACATAGCGAACTTGTTTTTTGAGCGTTTGGATTATTTTGATCTAACATTTTTCCCATAAAAAAAATAAATACCCCCTCAAGCAGCTGCTTGCCACAGAGGTCTGACAGGAGCCTGTCAGTTTATATGCCAGAGTAGAAAGTCTGAGGATGTCGAGACCTCAGCAGAAAAACGACACATACATCCATGCCTTACCCGGGCTCGAACCCAGGTCCCTTAGATCAGTAGCCAAGCGCACTAACCACTCGGCCATCGGACGGCTGAAATAAATAAATACCCCCTCAAGCAGCTGCTTGCCATAGAGGTCTGATAGGAGCCTGTCAGTTTTTATGCCAGAGTAGAAGGTCAGATAGGATGGCAGGACCTCAGCAGAAAAACGACACATACATCCATGCGTTACCCGGGGCTCGAACCCAGGTCCCTTAGATCAGTAGCCAAATATAACGGCATATAAGGTAGCCAAAAAAAATTTTTTTTTAGTTTTTCCACCTCTAGTTGTCATTGGGTCATTTATATGCTCTTCGTATTTTTCTTTAATTCGCTAGTCTTCTTCTCCCAATAGTTGGACTCAGCAGATTTACCTGCATATCTAATAAGATTTTCTCTCTGAACATTTCCGCCGAAGGTTTTTGTCTCTGTTCCGATTTGGAACGAGACAAAAAAAATCTCAAAAATCGTATCCTTTTTTTCTGTCTGTTGCAGTTGAAAAGACTTAAATATTTATTTGTTTACCTTTCGAAGCCGATCCAATTTTCTCTTTTGCTTCTCTCTCTCGATGTGTCGTCGGGAGTTGTTTGCTTCCTTTTTTTTTCATTCCGTTGTTGTTAGAGATGTTTTATGCTGATATTTTGGGGGCGGGGGTGGCTCAGTCGGTAGCGCGCCAGGCTCGTAATCTGTAATTCCCAGCTTCGAGTCCCAGCTGGGTCAGCGTTGAGATTTATCTCCGCAAAATTCCCCGCCCTGCCCACGGTCAGTAGGGGACACCGATGGGCTTGGAAAGGTCGCCGTCCGACGGATGGGACGTTAAGCCGTGGCCCTGTGTGCGGGAGAGCCATACCCTGTGCACGTTATAGAACACGCTGGATGGCCTTGACGGGAGGCTACCATCGGTCTCCCAACAGCTGTTAGAGTGGGTCCCCTCCCCCAACCTTCTCTGAACCTTCGGGGTCCATGTGACCTGGCCATTTAACCCATGGTGTGCAAAAAAAGTGCCGCTCAGAGGTAAAACAACCCAACCTTCTGATATTTTGACCTTTATTTGAAAGATTTCATCAATTAATTAAAAATTTTTGCTTTAGAAAAAAAGTTAAACGGCTGTTGGGTTGTTTTACATCTAAGCGGCACTTTTTGCACACCACGGGCTAAATGATCAGGTCACATGGACCCCGAAGGCTCAGAGAAGGTTGGGGGTTGGGTCGTTTTACCTCTGAGCGGCACTTTTTTGCACACCATGGGCTCTAAGCCCATGGTGTGCAAAATAGTGTGCCTCTCATCCGACGGACGGTGTTCTCCACTGACCGTAGGCAGGGAGAGAGTTTTGCAGGGATAAATTTCAACGCTGGCACAGCTCGAACTCGAACCTGGGAACTGCAGATTACGAGCCTGGCGCGCTACCGACTGAGCCACCTCATCCCCAATCAGAGGTCTGGTTGGGTTGTTTTACCTCTGAGTGGCACTTTTTGCACACCATGGGCTATTGAGACTTCGGGGTCCATGTGACCTGGCCATTTAGCCCATGGTGTACAAAAAAGTGCCGCTCAGAGGTAAAACGACCCAACCCTTGTTGTGAGGTCCAGGTTCATGTGCAATTCGATGATTGGCCCTATGGAATGCTGGAATAAAGAATAAACAGAATAAATGTAGAGAATGACATAAGTTTGGCATTAACGAAAATTCAACAGCGAATTTTTAAGCTTGTTAATGAGTAACAATTTCAATCATCGCATTAAATATGTCCTAAGTTAACATTATTTTGAATTATACTGAAAAATCTATTTTCGATGTGTTTTCATTTACCCTATCTTAAAAAGCCTATTTTTAATGTATTGGGGTCGCGGGTCACTTTGCCTCTATAAAATGGGGTCGCGACTCGAAAAATTGGAACCGCTGTTCTATATGGAATAAAAATTTTAGAGTTTTTTTCTTAATTATTTTTAGTGTCTGACATATTTTATGGGGCTAAAATAAAATTATACAAAGACAACTGTTTTTCGATTTCAAAGCAGGTAGATAAGTTTGAGACTTCATATAAGAGGATGGTAATTTTTGGCCGTGGCCGAGTGGTTAGCACGCTTGGCTACTGATCTAAGGGACCTGGGTTCGAGCCCCGGATTAGGCATGGATGTGTGTGTCGTTTTTCTGCTGAGGTCCTGCCATCCTCTCAGATCTCCTACTGTGGCATATAAACTGACAGGCTCCTGTCAGACCTCTGTGGCAAGCAGCTGCTTGAAGGGGTATTTATATTTTATTTTTTTTATTTTTGGGGGAGGGGGGGAAAACTCCCGAACTTCCCTGTACTGCCCCCCCCCCCTTTTCCATCAGCTCTTCTGCTTTGGAATACGTCACGAATTTACTTTTTGCCGCTTCATTTGAATTTGCAATTTATGTCACACCAAGAAAATTTAATTTTTTATCGGCCGAAGAGAATGTTTCAGTTTTTTGTCGCCCAAATGAATTTACTTTTTCTTCCCAAGTGAATGCGTCTGCTATTGTTGCACCAAGTGAATTTTCGCGTTTTTTTGCCGCCTGAAGTGCATTTGCCTTTTTCCTGCCGTAATAGGGGCGGGGGTGGCTCAGTCGGTAGCGCGCCAGGCTCGTAATCTGTAGTTCCCAAGTTCGAGTCCCAGCTGTGTCAGCGTTGAGATTTATCTCCGCAAAATTCCCCGCCCTGCCCACGGGCAGTAGGGGACACCGGTGGGCTTGGAAAGGCCGCCGTCCGTCGGATGGGACGTTAAGTCGTGGCCCGTGTGTGGGAGAGCCATACCCTGTGCACGTTGAAGAACACGCTGGATGGCCTTGACGGGAGGCTACCATCTGTCTCCCAACAGCTGTTCCAGTGGGTCCCCTCCCCCAACCTTCTCTGAGCCTTCGGGGTCCATGTGACCTGGCCATTTAGCCCATGGTGTGCAAAAAAGTGCCGCTCAGAGGTAAAACAACCCAACCCTGCCGTAATTTTTTTTTCCGTCCAAAATGTATCCCCGCCCTGCCCACGGTCAGTAGGGGCAAAGCCGTCTGAAGAGAAGGCCCGATGTCACGTGACTAATGACGTCAAAAGCGGGGGCCGTGCATCGCATCATAGCTTGAGCCAGCGAATCAGATCCGCTTGCTCAAGATATGATGCGATGCACGGCCCCCGCTTTTGACGTCATTAGTCACGTGACATCAGGCCTTCTCTTCAGATGGCTTTGGTAGGGGACACCGATGGGCTTCGAAAGGCCGCCGTCCGTCAGATGGGACGTTAAGCCGTGGCCCGTGTGCAGGAGAGACATACCCTGTGCACATTAAAGAACACCCTGGATGGCCTTGACGGGAGGCTACCATCTGTCTTCCAACAACTGTTCCAGTCGGTCCCCTCCCCCAACCTTCTCTGAGCCTTCGGGGTCCATGTGACCTGCCCATTTAGCCCATGGTGTGCAAAAAAGTGCCGCTCAGAGGGGAAAAAAATACCCCCTCAAGCAGCTGCTTGCCACAGAGGTCTGACAGGAGCCTGTCAGTTTATATGCCACAGTAGAAGGTCTGTGAGGATGGCAGGACCTCAGCAGAAAAACAATACACACATCCATGCCTTACCCGGGGCTCGAACCCAGGTCCCTTAGATCAGTAGCCAAGCGTGCTAACCACTTGGCCATGGAACGGCTAACCCAACGTTAAAGAACACGCTGGATGGCCTTGACGGGTTGGGTTGTTTTACCTCTGAGCGGCACTTTTTGCACACCATGGGCTAAATGGCCAGGTCACAAGGACCCCGAAGGCCCAGAGAAGGTTGGGGGAGGGGACCCACTGGAACAGCTGTTGGGAGACAGATGGTAGCCTCCCGTCAAGGCCATCCAGCGTGTTCTTTAATGTGCATAGGATATGGCTCTCCCGCACACGGGGCCACGGCTAAACGTCCCATCCGAAGGACAGCGGCCTTTCCAAGCCCATCGGTGTCCCCTACTGACCGTGGACAGGGCGGAGATAAATCTCAACGCTGACCCAGCTGGGACTCGAACCTGGGAACTACAGATTACGAGCCTGGCGTGCTACCGACTGAGCCATCCCCGCCCCTTCTTTGAAAGGAGGTCTTGAAGTGTGTGAGGGAGAAAATGTGTTGACAACGTGCGAGGGATTTCTTGTGGCGCTTAATCCTTTCTCAAAAAAAGGCGATCCTGTGATGAGAGATGTTTTTAATCACACCAACCTGTCTGATGTAAGTGAAATGTATTGTTTGTAAAATAGTGTGAAAGTGTTTGTGAGCCATGATTCCAATAAATGCTAATTTTTTGTTGTCAAACATATCAAACGCGATGTTGAGAAAAGTCCTGGGGGAAACCGTGGAATACAGTCCTTGTCCATATTGAAGAGTGTTCGTTTTAGAGAGATTGCTAAGCATGTAATTTCGAATGCTTCTTGTGCGGACCTGATCAAAAACGTACACAAATAGAAATATTCATTTAGGGAGATGACTATTAAGATAAATTTCATTGTGTTTTTTGTTAGTGATGTATATCGTAAAGAACCATTCAAGAAAAAGTTTGAATAGAAACTACCACTGCGAATAAAAATAAGTATTTTATGAGAATCAGCATTCCGTTTTTATTTTAAATCATCATCTTTATTAATGGATTCTAGGTCTGTGGTTTCCAGTGGGAGCCACCAAACAATTCTAAAAATAAACCAGGCACTCCTCTTTATACAAAGACTCGTGTAATGGTTTATCAAACAAATAATGAATATATTGAAACTATCTCATTTCTTCCAATTTGATCAAATATATTTTCGTTGCATAAGTAAATCATTTTGCCAATTCAATGGTATTCATTAAACCTGTTATTTTGTTTCTCGCTCAGGTAGCATGGTTATCACAGTTTCATTTTAAGTCTACTAATGAAATTTGCATTTTCCTAATACAGAGGTTTCCAGAGCATTGCAGTCAGCTTCGAAAGACCGCCGTCCGTCGGATGGGACGTTAAGCCGTGGACCCGTGGGCGGGAGAGCCATATCCTGTGCACGTTAAAGAACACGCTGGATGGCCTTGACGGGAGACTACCATCTGTCTTCCAACAGCTGTTCCAGTGGGTCCCTTCCCCAACCTTCTCTGAGCCTTCGGGGTCCATGTGACCTGGCCATTTAGCCCATGGTGTGCAAAAAAGTGCCGTTCAGGGGTAAAGCAATCCAACCCAACCCTAAATGTATTTTTGGCGCTTCCACAGAATTAATTTTTGTAACCTCCAATTGATTTGTATTTTTCACCTCCTAAGCCTAATTTCTATTTTTTCCCGATCCACAGATTTGTTGTTTTGCCGGACTGAGTAGGAGCGGGAGTGACTCAGTCGGTGGCGCGCCTAGCTCGTAATCTACAGTTCCCAGGTTCGAGTCCCCGTTGGGCCAGTGTTAAGATTGATCTCCACAAAACTTCTCGCCCTGCCTACGATGAATAGGAGACACGGATGGTATTGGAAAGACCGCCGTCTGTCAGATGGAACGTCAAGCCTGGATGGTCTTAACAGATTTGGGTTGTTTTACCTCTGAGCGGCACTTTTTTGCACACCATGGTCTAAATGGCCAGGTCACATGGACCCCGAAGGCTCAGAGAAGGTTGGGGGAGGGGACCCACTGGAACAGCTGTTGGGAGACAGATGGTAGCCTCCCGTCAAGGCCATACAGCGTGTTCTTTAACGTTGGGTTGTTTTACCTCTGAGCGGCACTTTTTTGCACACCATGGGCTAAATGGCCAGGTCACATGGACCCCGAAGGCTCAGAGAAGGTTGGGGGAGGGGACCCACTGGACAGCTGTTGGGAGACAGATGGTAGCCTCTCGTCAAGGCCATACAGCGTGATCTTTAACGTTGGGTTGTTTCACCTCTGAGCGGCACTTTTTTGCACACCATGGTCTAAATGGCCAGGTCACATGGACCCCGAAGGCTCAGAGAAGGTTGGGGGAGGGGACCCACTGTACAGCTGTTGGGAGACAGATGGTAACCTCCCGTCAAGGCCATACAGCGTATTCTTTAACGTTGGGTTGTTTTACCTCTGAGCGGCACTTTTTTGCACACCATGGTCTAAATGGCCAGGTCACATGGACCCCGAAGGCTCAGAGAAGGTTGGGGGAGGGGACCGCCTGGAACAGCTGTTGGGAGCCAGATGGTAGCCTTCCGTCAAGGTCATCTAGCGTGTTCTTTAACGTGCACAGGGTATGTCTCTCCCGCACACGGGGCCACGGCTTAACGTCCCATCCGACGGACGGCGGCCTTTCCAAGCCCTTCGGTGTCCCCTACTGACCGTGGGCAGGGCGGGGAATTTTGCGCAGATAAATCTCAACGCTGACCCAGCTGGGACTCGAACCTGGGAACTACAGATTACGAGCCTGGCGCGCTACCGACTGAGCCACCCCCCCGCCCCGTACCCATTGTGTGCAAAAAAGTGTCGCTCAGAGATAAAGCCATGGTTTTCATTCACGATTATCGCAGAGAAAATTGAAATAAAATGCAGGTATCCACATGACTAATAAAGAATGAAAAAAAAACAAGCTTCGATAACATTGCTAGTAAATATTTATTTTCCCATCCTGAAATTTAACCCAACGAAGTTTGCTAATTTTCGCGCCACATCAGATAAACCAATTCAAAAGTGGGTCTGCGTGCCAAGGCCCGAGTCGCACGTGCTGTTACGTCACCACGCGTGCCGGTGATCACTGTTGCCAGACGTCTTGATAATAGTGGCAGGGGAAGGGGGAGAGAAAAGTGGGCTTGTTGCCAACGAAAAGACTAGAAACTAAGCACACGTTTCGTACGATCTGGTTCTTTTCGTGGAATTGTCGAGAGTTAAAATGGGTTCTTGGGATTCAAACGTGGAAAAGGAACCTGGAATGGTGGTGGTGGTGTTGGATCTTTTTATTTTATAAACATCTTTTTATTTTATAAACATGATTTTTTTTTTATTTTATCTCGTGACTCGAGAAGAAATTTAACTTTTGTTTGTTAATTAACATGAGCAAGAACCGGAATGCTAATTTTTTTTATAACGCGTTCGCTGAGAACAGAATTCCGAAAATCTGCAAATTGGATTACTACGACTTAATCCAAAAAGAGAATTTTGCATTTTTACCGATTTATTTTACTTTATAATATACTGTATAACCAGAAAATATTAGGGAATTTCCCTGTAATGTGGGGGCGGGGGTGGCTCAGTCTGTAGCACGCCAGGCTCGTAATCTGTATTTCCCAGGTTCGAGTCCCAGCTGGGTCAGCGTTGAGATTTATCTCCGCAAAATTCCCCGCCCTGCCCACGGTCAGTAGGGGACACCGATGGGCTTGGAAAGGCCTCCGTCCGTCGGATGGGACTTTAAGCCGTGGCCCCGTGTATGGGAGAGCCATACCCTGTGCACGTTAAAGAACACGCTGGATGGCCTTGACGGGAGGCTACCATCTGTCTCCCAACAGCTGTTCCAGTGGGTCCCCTCCCCCAACCTTCTCTGAGCCTTCGGGGTCCATGTGACCTGACCATTTAGCCCATGGTGTGCAAAAAAGTGCCGCTCAGAGGTAAAACAACCCAACCCAACCTACAAGTTAACTTAATTAACCGGGACAATTTTTTTATGGGCCAACATTTTTTTTTTGCAACCCATAAGAAAACTCTCGATAACAAAGCTTGGGTCTTATCAGAAAACCCTTGTCACCCAAATGTGAGTTGCGGTCCATGAAAAAAATTCTCGTGACTGAAGTGTGGGTCTCGACTCCCTGTGGTCCAAGTATAGGTTGTGACGTATCAGCAAATTCCTGTGACAAGTGTGAGTCACGAACCATCACAAAATTCCGGTGACCCAAGTGTCAGTTGTGACTCAACAGAAAAATCTCATGACCCAAATTTGTTAGGGTCGTGACCCACAAGAAAAGTTTCATGGCCAAGTGTGGGTCGCAATCCATCTGAAAACACTCATGACCAAAGTGTGGGTCACGACTCATCAGAAAAATCATTGTGACCCAAGTGTGGGTCACGACTCCCCATGGTCCAAGTATAGGTTGTGACGTATCAGTAAATTCTTGTAACAAGTGTGTCACGAACCATCACAAAATTCCCATGGACCCAAATATGAGTTGTGACTCATCAGAAAAACTTAATGACCCAAATTTGTTAGGGTCGTGATCCATAAGAAAAGTCTCATGACCAAGTGTGGGTCGCAATCCATCAGAAAACCCTCACGACCCAAGTGTGGGTCACGACCCATCAGAAAAAATCATTGTGACCCAAGTGTGGGTTTTTTTTTTTTTTTTTTTCATTGTGACCCAAGTGTGACCCAACCCACGTTTCACGTCATCATGGTGGTGATTTATTATCGCCACTATTACGCGACCCGTGTGGCAATAGTGGTAAGGTTTGGTGACGAAACAACGACACGAGTTTCTTGGGCCTTGACTCAAAGACCCAGTTCCGACGCTGGTAAGTTTTTCTTACTAGCGAGATTAAGGAAAGGTAGAGCTCGGAATCATAAGAGGCAGAGACAACTAGAACTATACAAAACAAAACAAAAACAGTGCTAAAGTGACCAGCGTCATACCTAGAAACTTCCAATAGGAACATGTTCAGTCTCAAATTATTTACTTGAGTTCTCTTGTTTTTCAATGATTCATATACTGAGAAAGGCGAGTTGGATTGGATTGAATCCACACCTGTTTGATCAGTAACCAAGCGCAATAAAAAAAAGCCGTTCACTTGTAAAAATACACAATTACTGCCATGATTATCTAAGAGAAGGAACATTTTCTGCATCCGTTGCATCGTCTAATTATCTGACTCTGAAAGAAATCATGGTTGACATGACTCTGCAGAAGAGTTTAAGAACTATTCCTGCCAAACCAGTTCGTTTTCGAAAGTCAGTGTTTCCTATGCTATCGAAACTTCATTGTCTAGTTTTGTTTACACTGCTGAACAATTGCGAGAAACAATTGTTCCCTCTCAGTTTCCGCGTTGAAAGGAGTGTCCGCACCAAAAATCAATTACATGCGAGAGCAATAAGGGAAAAAAGAGCAACAAGCTGGCTAGAATGCGAAAGAAAAACTCAGTTCCACCTTTTACCAGTTGCAATATAAAATTGTAGCTACAACCAGTTTTGCAACACGGAAACATTGGTTGGGACTTCTGTGTAAAGACCTAACTTACTACAACGTTGGTCTTAACTAAAGTCCATCTGGACAATGAACACTGTAATTTTCTCGCTGTTCTTGTTTGGCACGAAATGCTGGACGAAAAAAGTCTCTGGAAGTGTAATTAAGTTTTGACAATTATTGCAAGTAGAACAACTGTGATTATTTTTTTTTCGTTTCGAGCAGCAGTCGGATGATGAGTTAGGCTTAGCTTAGAATTAAGTGCCTCGTCCTAATCACCCATAAAGCTAATTTTGTTTGGTCATGCAAAGTATTGTGAAAGTATTGGGACCAGAAAAAAAATCGATCACGAATTTTTCGCTTACTAGAGCGTTACAGAGGTCCCTGAACTCGAAAAGGCGGTTTTCGGCATGCTGTCGGCCTGCCTATAAAAGCGATTTCCAACTTCTTTGGGATTGGCTCAGTCGGTAGCACATATAAGGCTCAAAATCTGCAGTTCCCAGATTCAAGTCCCAACTCTTCCTACGTTGATATTTATTTCCACTAATCCCCACCCTGCCCTTGATTAGGTTGTTTTGGGTTATTTTACCTCTGAGCGGCACTTTTTTGCACACCATGGGCTAAATGGTCAGGTCACATGGACCCCGTAGGTTTAGAGAAGGTTGGGGGAGGGGACCCACTGGAACAGCTGTTGGGAGACAGATGGTAGCCTCCCGTCAAGGCCATCCAGCGTGTTCTTTAACGAGCCAGGGTATGGCTCTCGAGCACAGGGTATGGCTCTCCCGCACACGGGGCCACGGCTAAACGTCCCATCCGACGGACGGCGGCCTTTCCAAGCCCATCGGTGTCCCCTACTGACCGTGGGCAGGGCAGGGAATTTTGCGGAGATAAATCTCAACGCTGACCCAGCTGGGACTCGAACCTGGGAACTACAGATTACGAGCTTGGCGCGCTACCGACTGAGCCACCCCGCCCCGCCTTTGATTAGAAAAAGGTCATCGGTGGTCTTGGAAAGGTCGCCGTCCGTTGGATGCAACGCTAAACCGTTGCTCCATGTCCGGGAGAGCTATACCTTAAGCACGTTAAAGAACAAGCTAGATGTCTTTGACGTGAAGATTCCATCATGTCTCCCAACAGCTGCCAATAGGTCCCTTTCTCTCACCCTGAACCTTAGGGTCCTTGTGACCTAGAAAAGGCCGTCATCCGTCAGATGGGACGTTAAGCCGTGGCCCCGTGTGCGGGAGAGCCACGTTAAAGAACGCGCTGGATGGCCTTGACGGGAGGCTATCATCTGTCTCCCAGCAGCTGTTCCACTGGGTCCCCTCCCTCAGCATTCTCTGAGCCTTCGGGGATACGTGTGATCTGGCCATTTAGCCCATGGTGTGCAAAAAAGTGCCGCTCTGAGGTAAAACAACACAACCCAACCTTGTGACCTGGCCTTTTTAGCCCATTGTGTGCAAAATAGTGCCGATCATAGGTAAAATATCCCACTCAAATTCCTCCATCCTTGAAGTGCTTCTAAGAAAATATATTTTTAAAATATGCGCAGTATATATATATTCTTACTATTTTTTTCCTCTCGTATGCCATATAATGAAATTTGATTTGATATGCCATATAATGAAATTTGATTTGATATGCCATATAATGAAATTTGATTTGATATGCCATATAATGAAATTTGATTTGATATGCCATATAATGAAATTTGATTTGATATGCCATATAATGAAATTTGATTTGATATGCCATATAATGAAATTTGATTTGATATGCCATATAATGAAATTTGATTTGATATGCCATATAATGAAATTTGATTTGATATGCCATATAATGAAATTTGATTTGATATGCCATATAATGAAATTTGATTTGATATGCCATATAATGAAATTTGATTTGATATGCCATATAATGAAATTTGATTTGATATGCCATATAATGAAATTTGATTTGATATGCCATATAATGAAATTTGATTTGATATGCCATATAATGAAATTTGATTTGATATGCCATATAATGAAATTTGATTTGATATGCCATATAATGAAATTTCATTTGATATGCCATATAATGAAATTTCATTTAATATGCCACATAATGAAATTTGATTTGATATGCCACATAATGAAATTTGATTTGATATGCCATATAATGAAATTTGATATGCCATATAAATTTGATTCGATATGCCATATGAATCGAGGTTGAAAAAAACTCTCGTCGCTTTCATCACATAGAGAAAACTCATATTTGAATGTAAAAATTTCATTTTATAGATATAATAATTTTTCGCTCATAGAATGACTCATTTACAACATCAATGCATCAAGGTTCCGCATAAAACGAAAAGTCATCCTTTATAATTGATCTCTTTTTTCCAGAAAAGATGCAAATATCATTTCTTTATGTATTATGATGGGGAAAATAAATTGTGAGAAGAAATATTTGTGACAAAAAGAATGAGAAAGAGAAATGAGATTGTTACTTCTCCAACTAGTGATGATTTCACTTTTATATTTAAATCCTTTATCTATTTCATCTCGGAGGCTTTAACATTTAATGCACCTTTCCATATCTGTATCAGTATTACTGTTATTGTACCTTCCAGTCATTTCAATAAATAAATAAAATAATTGTTCAAGAGTAACGGCAAGCATCCGTGTTGCTTCTTCTCCACACTGGAGATCCAGCCCTGTTCTCAATTCCCTTTCTTTGCAGTAACAGACATCAGGATTCAGCATCTGTTATGTCTGGTTACATCACTGGTTCTTCCTCGATGACAATTTCCTTGTTTGATATATATCGCCTTCGGCCACCTCCTTAGGTTGTTCTTGTTGAGCAGGTTCTATCTGTGGCCTAAAACCCAGCAACTCTGAACAATGTGTTCCTGCGTTTGAGTTGGGTTGTTTTACCTCTGAGCGGCACTTTTTTGCACACCATGGGTAAACGGCCAGGTCACATGGACCCCGAAGGCTCAGAGAAGATTGGGGGAGGGGACCCACTGGAACAGCTGTTGGGAGACAGATGGTAGCTCCCGTCAAGGCCATCCAGCGTGTTCTTTAACGTGCACAGGGTATGGCTCTCCCGCACACGGGGCCACGGCTTAACGTCCCATCCGACGGACGGCGGCGTTTCCAAGCCCATCGGTGTCCCCTACTGACCGTGGGCAGGGCGGGGAATTTTGCAGAGATAAATCTCAACGCTGAGCCAGCTGGGACTCGAACCTGGGAACTACAGATTACGAGCCTGACGCGCTACCGACTGAGCCACCCCCGCCCCACGCGTACATAGTGGAAGACCAAACTGAACTAAGATGTGAAAGTGTGAAATTAGAGGTAGAGCATACATTGCATAATTTCTTCATTGTCATTGAATATAATATGCAGTCGTTTTTGGAGCGGGGGTGGCTCAAGCGGTAGCGCACCAGGCTCGAAATCTGCAGTACCCAGGTTCGAGTCCCAGCTGGGTCAGCGTTGAGATTTATCTCCGCAACATTCCCCGCCCTGCCCGCGGTCAGTAGGGGACACCGATGGTCTTGGAAAGGCCGCCGTCCGTCGGATGGGACGTTAAGCCGTGGCTCAGTGTGCGGGAAAGCCATACCCCTAGGAACGTTAAAGAACACGCTAGATGGCTTTGACGGGAGGCTATTATCTGTTCCCCAACAGCTGTTCCAGTGGGTCTCCTCCCCCAATCCTTCTCTGAGCCTTCGGGGTCCTTGTGGCCTGGCCATTTAGCCCATTGTGTGCAAAAAAAGTGCCGCTCAAAGGTAAAACAACCCAACCCAACGCAGTCGTTTTTTTTCTCAAAATTAATATCAGGCCCCTGAGCTATAAAAATTTAAAGAGATGGGCCAAATGATCCGAGTACAAGGGCAAGATCCAGTCAAAAAGAAGCGGAACGCCGTTCCGGTATAAATTTCTTCCCCTCCGTTTTAGTGGCCTACAGCAAATTTCTTGAAAAATACGGTAATATATATATTTAATATTCTTTGCCTCCGTTCCAGTTATTAGCATTCCCCGTCCAGATGCCCATAGATGCGACCCAGGCTAATAGTATTTGAAATTTATAGTGGTTTAGACTGTTAATGGTTGCTACAATTGATATTGAGAATCAGCTGCGGACTGGATCTTTTTTTAAAGATGAAATTATAGCAGGGGAGCCCCGGCTGCAATAAAATATTTGATTTCGATTTTGTGCAAGATTTCATCGCTTGTTTCTTCATAGTTAATATTTATTGCTTAAAATGATTTTTCCCAAATTCCGTGGAACTTACGTAAAATAAGAATTATTTTCATTATGAAAAAACAAAAAAAAATCTTGCTCCTATTAGGACCTGGGCTATTAGGGACCTCAGACTCTGAGGGCTAGAGGACAAGGAAGGATCCGAACCCCCTCCCCTCCCCGAATATTCGGTCGTTTTACACGAAAGGTCAGAGTTACCTGTTTTGAACTGTTTTACTTTGTATAATTTTAGCCCCATATTTTATGTCCGACATTAAAATAGATTTAAAAAAAGCTATAAAATGTTATTTCATATATAACTTCATATATATAATTTTCATACATGTGTGCGGGCTGTATGTGGCCGCGGGCCGTATTTTATGCGACTAATATATATATTTTGTGTATTTAATATATATATTTCGCGGGCTGTATGTGGCCGCGGGCCACATACAGCCCGCGAAGAAATTCAAATTTTTACTAGAAATTTTAAATAAATATCCGTAATCCAGCTTATAATTTTTTGTCAACTTATATTACTTTACTTGATATGCAATCTTCAATTTACTCATTCTATAAAGTTTACAAAACATTCTTAAGCCGATCGGCAAACTTCTGAAACCTGTTAAGAGCGGTGCGGCGTCATCAAACAAATGTTTTTATGAAACTGCAGTAATAAGAAGCATCTAATGACAGCACGAAATCGATCTCACTGCGCATGCATTGTCGAATGTTGCACTGTATTGTGCACCAGGAGACATTGTGTGCATTTCGCTGAGTTTGGATTGGATCAGTTGAGTTTGGTTTTACCTCTGAACGGCACTTTTTTGCACACCATGGGCTAAATGGCCAGAGTCACATGGACCCCGAAGGCTCAGACAAAGTTGGGTGAGGGGACCCACTGGAACAGCTGTTGGGAGACAGATGGTAGCCTCCCGTAAAGGCCATCCAGCGTGTTCTTTAACGTGCACAGGGTATGGCTCTCCCGCACACGGGGCCACCGGCTTAACGTCCCATTCGACGGACGGCGGCCTTTCCAAGCCCATCGGTGTCCCCTACTGACCGTGGACAGGGCGGGGAATTTTGCGGAGATAAATCTCAACGCTGACCCAGCTGGGACTCGAACCTGGGAACTACAGATTACGAGCCTGGCGCGCTACCGACTGAACCACCCCCGCCCCATATTTCGCTGAAACTAAACGACGTAATGGAAAAGGTTGTCGAAATTACTAATTTAATTCGTGGGCGAAATCGTTCTCTTACACACAGAAAATTTAAAGCTTTTTTGGACGAACTGCTTTTACATAGTAATATTTGCTGGTAAAGTGCCGGATAATACCTTAAGAGATTTTTTACACTTCGAAAAGAAATTCTTCTTTTTCTCACAGAAGTTTGCCCGATGAAGATTTAATAGCAAATTTCGTTGATGAAAATTTTCTATGTTCGCTTGCATTCCTAACAGACATTACAGATTATTTAAATGTTTTGAATAAATCCTTACGAGGAAAAGATCATAACGTGTGCTGTCTTTATAATCATGTTATTGGGTTTAGAAACAAACTACAATTGTTGAAGTCAAATTTGCAGGAAACGGATTTGAATCATTTTGAAACTTGTAAAGAGTTCTACGAAGAAATGAAGCAACTTAGGGAAACAGTTAATTTTTGAAAAATTTGTGCCTGAATTAGATATCCTAATTGAAGATTTTATAATTTGATGACCATAAAAGCAAAGTTTAAATTTATTCAGTAATCCATTAAACATTGATATTAGCACCGTAGATCCTAAATATCAAATGGAATTATGTGACCTTCAGACCATAATTGTGTCTGAAGGTCACATAATGGAATTATGTGACCTTCAGACCAACCCAATTATTGAATCTAATAGAGAAACTGGAATAGAATTGTTCAAACTTTTGCCTAAAGAAAATTATCCAAAAATGAAAGATTTTAGACTCCAAATAATTTCTATGTTCGGAAGTACATATATCTGCGAGCGCGCATTTTCTAATATGAAATATATAAAATCAAGATACAGAAATTGTTTGAAAGAGGGGCGGGGGTGGCTCAGTCGGTAGCGCGTCAGGCTCGTAATCTGTAGTTCCCAGGTTCGAGTCCCAGCTGAGTCAGCGTTGAGATTTATCTCCGCAAAATTCCCCGCCCTGCCCACGGTCAGTAGGGGACACCGATGGGCTTGGAAAGGCCGCCGTCCGTCGGATGGGACGTTAAGCCGTGGCTCCGTGTGCGGGAGAGACATACCCTGTGCACGTTAAAGAACACGCTGGATGGCCTTGACGGGAGGCTACCATCTGTCTCCCAACAGCTTTTCCAGTGGGTCCCCTCCCCCAACCTTCTCTGAGCCTTCGGGGTCCATTGTGACCTGGCCATTTAGCCCATGGTGTGCAAAAAAGTGCCGCTCAGAGGTAAAACAACCCAACCCAACTGTTTGAAAGACTCTACACTTGAACATATACTTCGACTCGCAAAAACAAATATCGATATGGACGAAAAAGAAATTATTGCCCATCAACTACGGCCACAATGCTCCCATTAAATTTATTAAATATTTGATAAGGTTTAGAAAATTTACATTGGTTATTTATTATATTACTTATTATTTTTCGTACAATTAAAATAATTTTTTGAGGTTTAATATTACTTATTGTTTTTCTTATAAATAATTTTTTGAGGTGACATGAACTGACGTTTCAATTACCTATTCTATCCTATTCTTTTTGGGGCGGGGGTGGCTCAATCGGTAGCGCGCCAGGCTCGTAATCTGTAGTTCCCAGGTTCGAGCCCCTGCTGGGTCAGCGTTGAGATTTATCTCCGCAAAATTCCCCGCCCTGCCCACGGTCAGTAGGGGACACCGATGGTCTTGGAAAGGCCGCCGTCCGTCGGATGGGACGTTAAGCCGTGGCCCCGTGTGCGGGAGAGACAAACCCTGTGCACTTTAAAGAACACGCTGGATGGCTTTGACGGGAGGCTACCATCTGTCTCCCAACAGCTGTTCCAGTGGGTCCCCTCCCCCAACCTTCTCTGAGCCTTCGGAATCCATGTGACCTGGCCATTTAGCCCATGGTGTGCAAAAAAGTGTCGCTCAGAGGTAAAACAACCCAACCTATTCTTTTTTTTTTTGGCTCGCAAAATATTGACAAAAGAAAAAATGGCCCGCGGTCTTAGAGAAGTTGGACAGCACTGATATAGAATATCATTTTAACTTTTCCTGTTCGGTGGAATATTTTAGTAATTTGGAAACCCTACTAGCCTTATTCTCAGACTGTATGTATGTACAGTCGCTCAAAAAAGTGCCTGAACGCTATGGTTGATTACAGAATTCAGAAAAAATATCTGGCAACGATTTTTTTTTAGAAATTAGTGATCTGGTAACTTTTGTGTACGTACCCAGAATTCAGAAATAATATTTGACAACGTTTTTTTTTTAGAAATTAGTGATCTGGCAACCTTCGTGTACACGAAAGTTGCCAGATCACAAATTTCTAAAAAAAAAACGTTGCAAGATATTTTTTCTGAATTCTGTAATCAACCATAGTGTTCGGATATTTTTTTGAGCGACTGTACAACTCCTAGATCCCCTTGTCAGTCCGCGCCTGGTAGAAAGAACTGAAAATAATTCTATCTGGAAGGCCAAACAATCCTGCGAAAAAAAAAACCTACACAATCCAGCCGCCTTTGGCGAATACGAAATCGTTGTTTCCGAAGAGCTGAAGAGTAGTAAAGTTTTTTCCCCCTTCTCGGGTAAAGGGAACAAGTCGTGATTTTACTGCAAATCCTTAACTCTCACACTCAAAAAACTAAATATCAAATAAGTGGGAACTTCAGTGTAAATCCCTTCCTCCACCCTACCATTAAAATATCAAACTTCTGCCTTAATAAATTAGTTACAAGATTAGTTTAAAGCAGGGTCTCTACTAGGGTTGCAAAACCAAAAACCCATACTAGGGTTGCAAAACCAAAAACCCATACTAGGGTTGCAAAAGCTCTTGGCCCAATCAGCTACTCTGTAGGTATCACTCACTATTATTTGGGTCGTGAGGTAAATGGGTATTTGATTATTGAGTCTCGACAAAAATATTTGGAAACACTGGTTTAAAGTTTCGACCTTTTTCAACTGTAGAGACCCTAACAGTGTTAATTTGAACTGCTGAAATATTTGGAGAGCGTGAATATCGGTTGATCTCAAAATGTAATGCTGTATTAACATAATACAGCATTATGTGATGTTACACCCCGTGTAACATCACATAATGCTTTGTCAGAACTCCCCAGCACTTTTGTCTCCCTTACATGTTACATTAGTACTTCTTTTTTTTATATAAGGGTCATCAGAACTTCATAATGATCTTTTATAAGAATCTCAATATATAATCTACGCCGGGTAAATCTACTAGTAATAAATAACACAATTCCTAACCACTCCTTCCACTTTTTAGGCTTTATGCAATTTGTGGACGATCTCTTAATAATATTTTGTAAGAGCCTATGAAACGTAACAAAATATCTCTCGAAACAAAAAAAGTTGAATGTCTAGTGAAGGAGAGAGGACAAAGTGGAAACATAAGCTCTTATTTTTAAAAAATGAACTGATTTAATCTTCCGAAACACAGAAAAGAATCCTGGAATAAAATAAACTCTGTCACGTGCCAAAATAAAGGAAGAGATTATTTTTATCTCCGAACCTGGCAACGCTATTATAAGACAATGGCGGCTAAACATTTGGTGTTTATTCGAGTAGATCAAGTGTTGTAAGTTACATTAGTTTCTCTTTAACTTAGAATTCTTACCTTCATGAATTCCCGCAAGACTTTAGTAGTTTATTAATTAATAAATTTCCTTACTAGAATCTCACAAAATAGATTAGAGATAAAAGTTTCCCGTCCAAAGACACTCCGACCTTTTAAATCTCGTAAGCGGTGATAAACTTTCAATTCCCTCCCTAATATTAGCTGCCATTTTCTGTAACTGTTGACAGGGCAGTTAAAACGGAAGTGGAGGCATCACTATCCCAACTCCCAACCGACAGGAGAGCGGTAGTAGTGGCATGCCAAGGGCTCTGAGGTTGATCGCTGGAGAGTAAACAGCTATTTTGGGCTTCTTCATCCCACAGCAACTCCGGACATTAGGTTAGCTGGATTGGATGTCTGTGTCTATGCTGTTACGCTGTGTCGGGAAATGTCGGGTTCGTGTGTGTGCGTGACGACAAGGAACTGCCGTGAAAAGCGAAGGCTCTTACTGGCATTGACAGCTGGCTGGCCATCGGTCATGGGATTTGTTACGGGAATGCAATCGACTGCTCTTCGCTGTCCACTCTGCTGGAACGAATATTTTCGACCGATTCTGCTGTCTCGTTTCTCATTGATGCTTCTTTGCTGTGTGAGGATAGAGAATTTTGACAAACGACACATCATGTTAACTAATTTTGATTTCTTTGCCAATATATTATCAGTAATAGAGAAATTATTATAGTAAATTATATCAGTAATCAGTAAATCCGAAATCAAAATAATTTAGAGTTCTAATTTTCTTACAATTGCGAAAAAAAAAAATATATATATAAATTTTTTATTACAATTTCAACTTTTTATCAGCCTTTAGTAATTAGAAAAGGACCATGCGATTTCATTTTTTATTTATTGTTCATTTTAAATAAAAGAATGGCTCTTAGCGCCTATGGTGATATTACCCAAAAACTTTCCGTTTCAACTAGTATCTCTAACGTTTTTCGTTCGAAATAGCAAGCTTTTAATTTTGTTGTAAAGTGTATTGTCTTTCTGCTTCAGGTTTTACCTCCAACATAATCTTCTGTTTGGGGATAAATTCTCGAATCTGAAAAATTTATATATATATATTTTTTCGCAATTGTAAGAAAATTAGAACTCTAAATTATTTTGATTTCGGATTTACTGATTACTGATATAATTTACTATAATAATTTCTAAATATTTCTAAGTTAAAACAGAAGATTATGTAATAAACATATCTTCTGTTTGGGGTGGCTCAGTCGGTAGCGCGTCAGGCTCGTAATCTGTAGTTCCCAGGTTCGAGTCCCAGCTGGGTCAGTGTTGAGATTTATCTCCGCAAAACTCCCCGCCCTGCCCACGGTCAGTAGGGGACACCGATGGGCTTGGAAAGTCCGCCGTCGGTCGAATGCGACGTTCCGCCGTGGTCCCGTGTGCGGGAGAGCCATACCCTTTGCACGTTAAAGATCACACTGGATGGCCTTGGACTGGAGGCTATCATCTGCCTCTTAACTGCTGTTCAGTGGGTTCCCTCCCTCTAACCGTCTCTGAGCCTTCGGGGTCCATGTGACCTGGCCATTTAGCCCATGGTGTGTAAAAAAGTGCAGCTCAGAGGTAAAACAACTCAACAACATTGGCGTAAATGGCCAGGTCGTTTAAATTGGAGTCACAGACAGTCGTCTATGACTGTAATTAATATTTTTCATTAAAGCCATTAACGAGACATAAAGGGGCGGGGGTGACTCAGTCGGTAGCGCGCCAGGCTCGTAATCTGTAGTTCCCAGGTTCGAGTCCCAGCTGGGTCAGCATTGAGATCTATCTTCGCAAAAATTCCCCACCCTGCCCACGGTCAGTAGGGGACACCGATGGGCTTGGAAAGGCCGCCGTCCGTCGGATGGGACGTTAAGCCGTGGCCCCGTGTGCGGGAGAGCATACTCTGTGCACGTTAAAGAACACGCTGGATGGCCTTGACGGGAGGCTACCATCTGTCTCCCAACAGCTGTTCCAGTGGGTCCCCTCTCCCAACCTTCTCTGAGCCTTCGGGGTCCATGTGACCTGGCCATTTA
The DNA here is from genome assembly GCA_038380435.1 of Ryuthela nishihirai. Taxonomy (NCBI): domain Eukaryota; kingdom Metazoa; phylum Arthropoda; class Arachnida; order Araneae; family Heptathelidae; genus Ryuthela; species Ryuthela nishihirai. The sequence goes on along the minus strand of JAWZYU010001311.1, from coordinate 267 downwards.
GCCCATGGTGTGCAAAAAAGTGCCACTCAGAGGTAAAACAACCCAACCCAATCTCTGAGCCTTCGGGGTCCATGTGACCTGGCCATTTAGCCCATGGTGTGCAAAAAAGTGCCGCTTAGAGGTAAAACAACCCAACCCAATCTCTGAGCCTTCGGGGTCCATGTGACCTGGCCATTTAGCCCATGGTGTGCAAAAAAGTGCCGCTCAGAGGTAAAACAACCCAACCCAACGAGACATAAAATAATTTACACATTCTAAACTAAAAAG
>JAWZYU010001310.1:0-34224 GCA_038380435.1 Ryuthela nishihirai | reverse complement strand
AGGCCATTCTGTGTCTCAAGGTTTGACCTGGGGCGTTTTGGGCTTTGCACCTCATGCGAGTTTGGCCTGGGGCGGTTTTGGGCTTTGTGACATCGGGGGAGGGGGGGTTTCGTCTGGGGCGTTTTGGGCTTTGCGTGCCACACGGTTTGGCCTGCGGCGTTTGGGCTTTGCTCACCTCGCGGGTTTGGCTTGGGTTTTTTGCTTTGTGAAGTCTCGGGGTTTCACCTGGGGGGTTATGGGCTCTGAGTGCCTAACATGTTTTGACTGGGAGTTTTGGGCTTTGCACAGCTTGCGGGTTTGGCCTGGGGGCGTTTTGAGATTTGTGAGCTTCGGGGGTTTCGCTGGAGCGGTTTCGGTTTTGCATACCTTTCGCTTGGGGCGTTTTGAGCTTTGCGCGGTCTCATAAGTTTCGCCTGAGGCATCTCAGGCATTCTGTGTCTCAAGGTTTGACCTGGGGCGTTTTGGGCTTTGCGCACCTCATGGGTTTGGCCGGGGGGTTTTGGGCTTTGTGAGCCTCCGGGGTGTCACCTAGGGATTTTTGGGCTTTGAGTGGCTCATGGGTTTTGACTGGGGGTTTTCGGCTTTGCACATCTTTCGGGTTTGGCCTTGGGCATTTTCGGATTTCTGAGCTTCGGGGGTTTGGCCTGGGGCGTTTTGGGCTTTGCGTGGTACACGGTTTGGCCCTGGGCGTTTTTGGGATTTGTGAGCTTCGGAGGGTCCCGCCTGGAGCGTTTTGGGTTTGGTGCAACTTTCGCCTGGGGGCGTTTTGAGCTTTGCGTGTCTCACAGGGTTTCGCCTGAGGCGATTCGTGCATTCTGTGTCTCAAGGTTTGGCCTGGGGCGTTTGGGATTTGCGCACCTCATGGGTTTGGCCTGGGGGTTTTGGGCTTTGTGAGCCTCCGCGGTTTCACCTAGGGCGTTTTGGGTTTTGAGTGGCTCACGGGTTTTGACTGGGGGTTTAGGGCTTTGCACATCTTGCGGGTTTGGCCTGGGCATTTTGGGATTTCGGAGCTTCGGGAGTTTCGCCTGGGGCGTTTCGGGCTTGCATGCCACAACGTTTGGGCGTGGGGCGTTTTGTGCTTTGTGCACCTCGCTGGTTTGTGGCTTTGTGAATCTCCGGGTTTTCACCTGGGGGCGTTTTGGGCTTTGAGTGCCTCATGGGATTTGACTAGGGGTTTTGGGCTTTGCACACCTTGCGAGTTTGGCCTGGGGCGTTTTGGGCTTTGTGAACATCGGGGGAGGGGGGGTTTCGTCTGGGGCGTTTTGGGCTTTGCGTGCCACACGGTTTGGCCTGCGGCGTTTTGGGCTTTGCTCACCTCGCGGGTTTGGCTTGGGGTTTTTTGCTTTGTGAGTCTCCGGGGTTTCACCTGGGGGGTTATGGGCTCTGAGTGCCTAACATGTTTTGACTGGGAGTTTTGGCTTTGCACAGCTTGCGGGTTTGGCCTGGGGCGTTTTGAGATTTGTGAGCTTCGGGGGTTTCGCTGGAGCGTTTCGGTTTTGCATACCTTTCGCTTGGGGCGTTTTGAGCTTTGCGCGTCTCATAAGTTTCGCCTGAGGCATCTCAGGCATTCTGTGTCTCAAGGTTTGACCTGGGGCGTTTTGGGCTTTGCGCACCTCATGGGTTTGGCCGGGGGGTTTTGGGCTTTGTGAGCCTCCGGGGTGTCACCTAGGGATTTTTGGGCTTTGAGTGGCTCATGGGTTTTGACTGGGGGTTTTCGGCTTTGCACATCTTTCGGGTTTGGCCTTGGGCATTTTCGGATTTCTGAGCTTCGGGGGTTTGGCCTGGGGCGTTTTGGGCTTTGCGTGGTACACGGTTTGGCCTGGGCGTTTTGGGATTTGTGAGCTTCGGAGGTCCCCGCCTGGAGCGTTTTGGGTTTGGGTGCAACTTTCGCCTGGGGCGTTTTGAGCTTTGCGTGTCTCACAGGTTTCGCCTGAGGCGATTCGTGCATTCTGTGTCTCAAGGTTTGGCCTGGGGCGTTTTGGATTTGCGCACCTCATGGGTTTGGCCTGGGTGTTTTGGGCTTTGTGAGCCTCCGCGGTTTCACCTAGGGCGTTTTGGGTTTTGAGTGGCTCACGGGTTTTGACTGGGGGTTTAGGGCTTTGCACATCTTGGCGGTTTGGCCTTGGGCATTTTGGGATTTCGGAGCTTCGGGAGTTTCGCCTGGGGCGTTTCGGCTTTGCATGCCACAACGTTTGGCGTGGGGCGTTTTGTGCTTTGTGCACCTCGCTGGTTTGTGGCTTTGTGAATCTCCGGGTTTTCACCTGGGGCGTTTTGGGCTTTGAGTGCCTCATGGGATTTGACTAGGGGTTTTGGGCTTTGCACACCTTGCGAGTTTTGGCCTGGGGCGTTTTGGGCTTTGTGAACATCGGGGGAGGGGGGGGTTTCGTCTGGGGCGTTTTGGGCTTTGCGTGCCACACGGTTTGGCCTGCGGCGTTTTGGGCTTTGCTCACCTCGCGGGTTTGCTTGGGTTTTTTGCTTTGTGAGTCTCCGGGGTTTCACCTGGGGGGTTATGGGCTCTGAGTGCCTAACATGTTTTGACTGGGAGTTTTGGGCTTTGCACAGCTTGCGGGTTTGGCCTGGGGCGTTTGAGATTTGTGAGCTTCGGGGGTTTCGCTGGAGCGTTTTCGGTTTTGCATACCTTTCGCTTGGGGCGTTTTGAGCTTTGCGCGTCTCATAAGTTTCGCCTGAGGCATCTCAGGCATTCTGTGTCTCAAGGTTTGACCTGGGGCGTTTTGGCTTGCGCACCTCATGGGTTTGGCCGGGGGGTTTTGGGCTTTGTGAGCCTCCGGGTGTCACCTAGGGATTTTTGGGCTTTGAGTGGCTCATCGGGTTTTGACTGGGGGTTTTCGGCTTTGCACATCTTTCGGGTTTGGCCTTGGGCATTTTCGGATTTCTGAGCTTCGGGGTTTGGCCTGGGCGTTTTGGGCTTTGCGTGGTACACGGTTTGGCCTGGGCGTTTTGGGATTTGTGAGCTTCGGAGGTCCCGCCTGGAGCGTTTTGGGTTTGGTGCAACTTTCGCCTGGGGCGTTTTGAGCTTTGCGTGTCTCACAGGTTTCGCCTGAGCGATTCGTGCATTCTGTGTCTCAAGGTTTGGCCTGGGCGTTTTGGGATTTGCGCACCTCATGGGTTTGGCCTGGGGTTTTGGGCTTTGTGAGCCTCCGCGGTTTCACCTAGGGCGTTTTGGGTTTTGAGGTGGCTCACGGGTTTTGACTGGGGGTTTAGGGCTTTGCACATCTTGCGGGTTTGGCCTTGGGCATTTTGGGATTTCGGAGCTTCGGGAGTTTTCGCCTGGGGCGTTTCGGGCTTTGCATGCCACAACGTTTGGCGTGGGGCGTTTTGTGCTTTGTGCACCTCGCTGGTTTGTGGCTTTGTGAATCTCCGGGTTTTCACCTGGGCGTTTTGGGCTTTGAGTGCCTCATGGGATTTGACTAGGGGTTTTGGGCTTTGCACACCTTGCGAGTTTGGCCTGGGGCGTTTTGGGCTTTGTGAACATCGGGGGAGGGGGGGGTTTCGTCTGGGGGCGTTTTGGGCTTTTGCGTGCCACACGGTTTGGCCTGCGGCGGTTTTGGGCTTTGCTCACCTCGCGGGTTTGGCTTGGCGGTTTTTTGCTTTGTGAGTCTCCGGGGTTTCACCTGGGGGGTTATGGGCTCTGAGTGCCTAACATGTTTTGACTGGGAGTTTTGGGCTTTGCACAGCTTGCGGGTTTGGCCTGGGGCGTTTTGAGATTTGTGAGCTTCGGGGGTTTCGCTGGAGCGTTTTCGGTTTTGCATACCTTTCGCTTGGGGCGTTTTGAGCTTTGCGCGTCTCATAAGTTTCGCCTGAGGCATCTCAGGCATTCTGTGTCTCAAGGTTTGACCTGGGGCGTTTGGGCTTTGCGCACCTCATGGGTTTGGCCGGGGGGTTTTGGGCTTTGTGAGCCTCCGGGGTGTCACCTAGGGATTTTTGGGCTTTGAGTGGCTCATGGGTTTTGGACTGGGGGTTTTCGCTTTGCACATCTTTCGGGTTTGGCCTTGGGCATTTTCGGATTTCTGAGCTTCGGGGGTTTTGGCCTGGGGGCGTTTTGGGCTTTGCGTGGTACACGGTTTGGCCTGGGCGTTTTGGGGATTTGTGAGCTTCGGAGGTCCCGCCTGGAGCGTTTTGGGTTTGGTGCAACTTTCGCCTGGGGCGTTTTGAGCTTTGCGTGTCTCACAGGTTTCGCCTGAGGCGATTCGTGCATTCTGTGTCTCAAGGTTTGGCCTGGGGCGTTTTGGGATTTGCGCACCTCATGGGTTTGGCCTGGGGGTTTTGGGCTTTGTGAGCCTCCGCGGTTTCACCTAGGGCGTTTTGGGTTTTGAGTGGCTCACGGGTTTTGACTGGGGGTTTAGGGCTTTGCACATCTTGCGGTTTGGCCTTGGGCATTTTGGGATTTCGGAGCTTCGGGAGTTTCGCCTGGGGCGTTTCGGGCTTTGCATGCCACAACGTTTGGCGTGGGGCGTTTTGTGCTTTGTGCACCTCGCTGGTTTGTGGCTTTGTGAATCTCCGGGTTTTCACCTGGGGCGTTTTGGCTTTGAGTGCCTCATGGGATTTGACTAGGGGTTTTGGGCTTTGCACACCTTGCGAGTTTGGCCTGGGGGCGTTTTGGGCTTTGTGAACATCGGGGAGGGGGGGTTTCGTCTGGGCGTTTTGGGCTTTGCGTGCCACACGGTTTGGCCTGCGGCGTTTGGGCTTTGCTCACCTCGCGGGTTTGGCTTGGGTTTTTTGCTTTGTGAGTCTCCGGGGTTCACCTGGGGGGTTATGGGCTCTGAGTGCCTAACATGTTTTGACTGGGAGTTTTGGGCTTTGCACAGCTTGCGGGTTTGGCCTGGGGCGTTTTGAGATTTGTGAGCTTCGGGGGTTTCGCTGGAGCGTTTTCGGTTTTGCATACCTTTCGCTTGGGGCGTTTTGAGCTTTGCGCGTCTCATAAGTTTCGCCTGAGGCATCTCAGGCATTCTGTGTCTCAAGGTTTGACCTGGGGCGTTTTGGGCTTTGCGCACCCTCATGGGTTTGGCCGGGGGGTTTTGGGCTTTGTGAGCCTCCGGGGTGTCACCTAGGATTTTTTGGGCTTTGAGTGGCTCATGGGTTTTGACTGGGGGTTTCGGCTTTGCACATCTTTCGGGTTTGGCCTTGGGCATTTCGGATTTCTGAGCTTCGGGGGTTTGGCCTGGGGCGTTTTGGGCTTTGCGTGGTACACGGTTTGGCCTGGGCGTTTTGGGATTTGTGAGCTTCGGAGGTCCCGCCTGGAGCGTTTTGGGTTTGGTGCAACTTTCGCCTGGGGCGTTTTGAGCTTTGCGTGTCTCACAGGTTTCGCCTGAGGCGATTCGTGCATTCTGTGTCTCAAGGTTTGGCCTGGGGCGTTTTGGGATTTGCGCACCTCATGGGTTTGGCCTGGGGGTTTTGGGCTTTGTGAGCCTCCGCGGTTTCACCTAGGGCGTTTTGGGTTTTGAGTGGCTCACGGGTTTTGACTGGGGGTTTAGGGCTTTGCACATCTTGCGGGTTTGGCCTTGGGCATTTTGGGATTTCGGAGCTTCGGGAGTTTCGCCTGGGGCGTTTCGGGCTTTGCATGCCACAACGTTTGGCGTGGGGCGTTTTGTGCTTTGTGCACCTCGCTGGTTTGTGGCTTTGTGAATCTCCGGGTTTTCACCTGGGGCGTTTTGGGCTTTGAGTGCCTCATGGGATTTGACTAGGGGTTTTGGGCTTTGCACACCTTGCGAGTTTGGCCTGGGGCGTTTTGGGCTTTGTGAACATCGGGGGAGGGGGGGTTTCGTCTGGGGCGTTTTGGGCTTTGCGTGCCACACGGTTTGGCCTGCGGCGTTTTGGGCTTTGCTCACCTCGCGGGTTTGGCTTGGGTTTTTTGCTTTGTGAGTCTCCGGGGTTTCACCTGGGGGGTTATGGGCTCTGAGTGCCTAACATGTTTTGACTGGGAGTTTTGGGCTTTGCACAGCTTGCGGGTTTGGCCTGGGGCGTTTTGAGATTTGTGAGCTTCGGGGGTTTCGCTGGAGCGTTTTCGGTTTTGCATACCTTTCGCTTGGGGCGTTTTGAGCTTTGCGCGTCTCATAAGTTTCGCCTGAGGCATCTCAGGCATTCTGTGTCTCAAGGTTTGACCTGGGGCGTTTTGGGCTTTGCGCACCTCATGGGTTTGGCCGGGGGGTTTTGGGCTTTGTGAGCCTCCGGGGTGTCACCTAGGGATTTTTGGGCTTTGAGTGGCTCATGGGTTTTGACTGGGGGTTTTCGGCTTTGCACATCTTTCGGGTTTGGCCTTGGGCATTTTCGGATTTCTGAGCTTCGGGGGTTTGGCCTGGGGCGTTTTGGGCTTTGCGTGGTACACGGTTTGGCCTGGGCGTTTTGGGATTTGTGAGCTTCGGAGGTCCCGCCTGGAGCGTTTTGGGTTTGGTGCAACTTTCGCCTGGGGCGTTTTGAGCTTTGCGTGTCTCACAGGTTTCGCCTGAGGCGATTCGTGCATTCTGTGTCTCAAGGTTTGGCCTGGGGCGTTTTGGGATTTGCGCACCTCATGGGTTTGGCCTGGGGGTTTTGGGCTTTGTGAGCCTCCGCGGTTTCACCTAGGGCGTTTTGGGTTTTGAGTGGCTCACGGGTTTTGACTGGGGGTTTAGGGCTTTGCACATCTTGCGGGTTTGGCCTTGGGCATTTTGGGATTTCGGAGCTTCGGGAGTTTCGCCTGGGGCGTTTCGGGCTTTGCATGCCACAACGTTTGGCGTGGGGCGTTTTGTGCTTTGTGCACCTCGCTGGTTTGTGGCTTTGTGAATCTCCGGGTTTTCACCTGGGGCGTTTTGGGCTTTGAGTGCCTCATGGGATTTGACTAGGGGTTTTGGGCTTTGCACACCTTGCGAGTTTGGCCTGGGGCGTTTTGGGCTTTGTGAACATCGGGGGAGGGGGGGTTTCGTCTGGGGCGTTTTGGGCTTTGCGTGCCACACGGTTTGGCCTGCGGCGTTTTGGGCTTTGCTCACCTCGCGGGTTTGGCTTGGGTTTTTTGCTTTGTGAGTCTCCGGGGTTTCACCTGGGGGGTTATGGGCTCTGAGTGCCTAACATGTTTTGACTGGGAGTTTTGGGCTTTGCACAGCTTGCGGGTTTGGCCTGGGGCGTTTTGAGATTTGTGAGCTTCGGGGGTTTCGCTGGAGCGTTTTCGGTTTTGCATACCTTTCGCTTGGGGCGTTTTGAGCTTTGCGCGTCTCATAAGTTTCGCCTGAGGCATCTCAGGCATTCTGTGTCTCAAGGTTTGACCTGGGGCGTTTTGGGCTTTGCGCACCTCATGGGTTTGGCCGGGGGGTTTTGGGCTTTGTGAGCCTCCGGGGTGTCACCTAGGGATTTTTGGGCTTTGAGTGGCTCATGGGTTTTGACTGGGGGTTTTCGGCTTTGCACATCTTTCGGGTTTGGCCTTGGGCATTTTCGGATTTCTGAGCTTCGGGGGTTTGGCCTGGGGCGTTTTGGGCTTTGCGTGGTACACGGTTTGGCCTGGGCGTTTTGGGATTTGTGAGCTTCGGAGGTCCCGCCTGGAGCGTTTTGGGTTTGGTGCAACTTTCGCCTGGGGCGTTTTGAGCTTTGCGTGTCTCACAGGTTTCGCCTGAGGCGATTCGTGCATTCTGTGTCTCAAGGTTTGGCCTGGGGCGTTTTGGGATTTGCGCACCTCATGGGTTTGGCCTGGGGGTTTTGGGCTTTGTGAGCCTCCGCGGTTTCACCTAGGGCGTTTTGGGTTTTGAGTGGCTCACGGGTTTTGACTGGGGGTTTAGGGCTTTGCACATCTTGCGGGTTTGGCCTTGGGCATTTTGGGATTTCGGAGCTTCGGGAGTTTCGCCTGGGGCGTTTCGGGCTTTGCATGCCACAACGTTTGGCGTGGGGCGTTTTGTGCTTTGTGCACCTCGCTGGTTTGTGGCTTTGTGAATCTCCGGGTTTTCACCTGGGGCGTTTTGGGCTTTGAGTGCCTCATGGGATTTGACTAGGGGTTTTGGGCTTTGCACACCTTGCGAGTTTGGCCTGGGGCGTTTTGGGCTTTGTGAACATCGGGGGAGGGGGGGTTTCGTCTGGGGCGTTTTGGGCTTTGCGTGCCACACGGTTTGGCCTGCGGCGTTTTGGGCTTTGCTCACCTCGCGGGTTTGGCTTGGGTTTTTTGCTTTGTGAGTCTCCGGGGTTTCACCTGGGGGGTTATGGGCTCTGAGTGCCTAACATGTTTTGACTGGGAGTTTTGGGCTTTGCACAGCTTGCGGGTTTGGCCTGGGGCGTTTTGAGATTTGTGAGCTTCGGGGGTTTCGCTGGAGCGTTTTCGGTTTTGCATACCTTTCGCTTGGGGCGTTTTGAGCTTTGCGCGTCTCATAAGTTTCGCCTGAGGCATCTCAGGCATTCTGTGTCTCAAGGTTTGACCTGGGGCGTTTTGGGCTTTGCGCACCTCATGGGTTTGGCCGGGGGGTTTTGGGCTTTGTGAGCCTCCGGGGTGTCACCTAGGGATTTTTGGGCTTTGAGTGGCTCATGGGTTTTGACTGGGGGTTTTCGGCTTTGCACATCTTTCGGGTTTGGCCTTGGGCATTTTCGGATTTCTGAGCTTCGGGGGTTTGGCCTGGGGCGTTTTGGGCTTTGCGTGGTACACGGTTTGGCCTGGGCGTTTTGGGATTTGTGAGCTTCGGAGGTCCCGCCTGGAGCGTTTTGGGTTTGGTGCAACTTTCGCCTGGGGCGTTTTGAGCTTTGCGTGTCTCACAGGTTTCGCCTGAGGCGATTCGTGCATTCTGTGTCTCAAGGTTTGGCCTGGGGCGTTTTGGGATTTGCGCACCTCATGGGTTTGGCCTGGGGGTTTTGGGCTTTGTGAGCCTCCGCGGTTTCACCTAGGGCGTTTTGGGTTTTGAGTGGCTCACGGGTTTTGACTGGGGGTTTAGGGCTTTGCACATCTTGCGGGTTTGGCCTTGGGCATTTTGGGATTTCGGAGCTTCGGGAGTTTCGCCTGGGGCGTTTCGGGCTTTGCATGCCACAACGTTTGGCGTGGGGCGTTTTGTGCTTTGTGCACCTCGCTGGTTTGTGGCTTTGTGAATCTCCGGGTTTTCACCTGGGGCGTTTTGGGCTTTGAGTGCCTCATGGGATTTGACTAGGGGTTTTGGGCTTTGCACACCTTGCGAGTTTGGCCTGGGGCGTTTTGGGCTTTGTGAACATCGGGGGAGGGGGGGTTTCGTCTGGGGCGTTTTGGGCTTTGCGTGCCACACGGTTTGGCCTGCGGCGTTTTGGGCTTTGCTCACCTCGCGGGTTTGGCTTGGGTTTTTTGCTTTGTGAGTCTCCGGGGTTTCACCTGGGGGGTTATGGGCTCTGAGTGCCTAACATGTTTTGACTGGGAGTTTTGGGCTTTGCACAGCTTGCGGGTTTGGCCTGGGGCGTTTTGAGATTTGTGAGCTTCGGGGGTTTCGCTGGAGCGTTTTCGGTTTTGCATACCTTTCGCTTGGGGCGTTTTGAGCTTTGCGCGTCTCATAAGTTTCGCCTGAGGCATCTCAGGCATTCTGTGTCTCAAGGTTTGACCTGGGGCGTTTTGGGCTTTGCGCACCTCATGGGTTTGGCCGGGGGGTTTTGGGCTTTGTGAGCCTCCGGGGTGTCACCTAGGGATTTTTGGGCTTTGAGTGGCTCATGGGTTTTGACTGGGGGTTTTCGGCTTTGCACATCTTTCGGGTTTGGCCTTGGGCATTTTCGGATTTCTGAGCTTCGGGGGTTTGGCCTGGGGCGTTTTGGGCTTTGCGTGGTACACGGTTTGGCCTGGGCGTTTTGGGATTTGTGAGCTTCGGAGGTCCCGCCTGGAGCGTTTTGGGTTTGGTGCAACTTTCGCCTGGGGCGTTTTGAGCTTTGCGTGTCTCACAGGTTTCGCCTGAGGCGATTCGTGCATTCTGTGTCTCAAGGTTTGGCCTGGGGCGTTTTGGGATTTGCGCACCTCATGGGTTTGGCCTGGGGGTTTTGGGCTTTGTGAGCCTCCGCGGTTTCACCTAGGGCGTTTTGGGTTTTGAGTGGCTCACGGGTTTTGACTGGGGGTTTAGGGCTTTGCACATCTTGCGGGTTTGGCCTTGGGCATTTTGGGATTTCGGAGCTTCGGGAGTTTCGCCTGGGGCGTTTCGGGCTTTGCATGCCACAACGTTTGGCGTGGGGCGTTTTGTGCTTTGTGCACCTCGCTGGTTTGTGGCTTTGTGAATCTCCGGGTTTTCACCTGGGGCGTTTTGGGCTTTGAGTGCCTCATGGGATTTGACTAGGGGTTTTGGGCTTTGCACACCTTGCGAGTTTGGCCTGGGGCGTTTTGGGCTTTGTGAACATCGGGGGAGGGGGGGTTTCGTCTGGGGCGTTTTGGGCTTTGCGTGCCACACGGTTTGGCCTGCGGCGTTTTGGGCTTTGCTCACCTCGCGGGTTTGGCTTGGGTTTTTTGCTTTGTGAGTCTCCGGGGTTTCACCTGGGGGGTTATGGGCTCTGAGTGCCTAACATGTTTTGACTGGGAGTTTTGGGCTTTGCACAGCTTGCGGGTTTGGCCTGGGGCGTTTTGAGATTTGTGAGCTTCGGGGGTTTCGCTGGAGCGTTTTCGGTTTTGCATACCTTTCGCTTGGGGCGTTTTGAGCTTTGCGCGTCTCATAAGTTTCGCCTGAGGCATCTCAGGCATTCTGTGTCTCAAGGTTTGACCTGGGGCGTTTTGGGCTTTGCGCACCTCATGGGTTTGGCCGGGGGGTTTTGGGCTTTGTGAGCCTCCGGGGTGTCACCTAGGGATTTTTGGGCTTTGAGTGGCTCATGGGTTTTGACTGGGGGTTTTCGGCTTTGCACATCTTTCGGGTTTGGCCTTGGGCATTTTCGGATTTCTGAGCTTCGGGGGTTTGGCCTGGGGCGTTTTGGGCTTTGCGTGGTACACGGTTTGGCCTGGGCGTTTTGGGATTTGTGAGCTTCGGAGGTCCCGCCTGGAGCGTTTTGGGTTTGGTGCAACTTTCGCCTGGGGCGTTTTGAGCTTTGCGTGTCTCACAGGTTTCGCCTGAGGCGATTCGTGCATTCTGTGTCTCAAGGTTTGGCCTGGGGCGTTTTGGGATTTGCGCACCTCATGGGTTTGGCCTGGGGGTTTTGGGCTTTGTGAGCCTCCGCGGTTTCACCTAGGGCGTTTTGGGTTTTGAGTGGCTCACGGGTTTTGACTGGGGGTTTAGGGCTTTGCACATCTTGCGGGTTTGGCCTTGGGCATTTTGGGATTTCGGAGCTTCGGGAGTTTCGCCTGGGGCGTTTCGGGCTTTGCATGCCACAACGTTTGGCGTGGGGCGTTTTGTGCTTTGTGCACCTCGCTGGTTTGTGGCTTTGTGAATCTCCGGATTTTCACCTGGGGCGTTTTGGGCTTTGAGTGCCTCATGGGATTTGACTAGGGGTTTTGGGCTTTGCACACCTTGCGAGTTTGGCCTGGGACATTTCTTGTTTTTGTCTGTTTTTGACGTTTTTCGACTTTTCTCACCTGATATCTTGCGAAAAGTGGTTTTCTAGTCAGTTTGCCAAATTTCGTCTCTCTTTGACCTTTCCTTCATATAGAAGATTTTGGGACTTCACTTTTTTGGGGGTCTTTTTTGACCCCTTTAGAGGGGACTTTTGGTTCTTTTTTTCTTATCAGATCTTTATGTGTGTTTCTATCTTCATGTGGATGTCTTCATTTCTCTTCTAAGTGGGTCTGTTCATTTTTGGTGAATTTTTGAAATTGTCGCCTTTTCTGACTGTTTCTTCCATGACTTCTCATAGGTTTAACATGGGTAACTTGACTGATTCGTTCTCACTTGGCCTGCTCAGTTTGGGGCGTTTTTAATAATTCGGACCACTGATTCCTGTATTAGACTGATTCCTTTAGGGGTGGAGAGTGTCTTTTTGACCTTTTTGGCCTTTTTTGGTTTCTCAGAGGTCCGATTGAGTTTTTGGCACTTTTTGTTGAATAACTCGAAAACTATGCATTTTTTGGCTGTTTTGACTTTTCCAGTGGCTTTATCACGTTGGAATACATACGACTAGGTGTTTGAAGCGTTCATTTTGGACAATTAGAACGGATTTTATGACTGTTTTTGTTTTCCCATAGCGTTAACATTATTGCGACTACAGGTTAGAACTTAGTTTAACATTAGGTCTATGGAGAATACGTCTTTTAACATGGCTGAACTTTACTGATTCGTTCTCACTTGGCCTGCTCAGTTTTGGGGCGTTTTTTATAATTCGAACGACTGATTCGTGTTCCAGGGGGATGTCTCTTTATACCAGAGGGGTCATTTCTATAGATTTGGGTCTTTTTGTCTTCTCAGAGGTCCGATTGCGTTTTTGCCACTTTTTGGCTAATATCTCTAGAATGGGTCACTTTTTCGTGATTTTGACGATGGATTCGGGTTCCTTGAAGTGGATTACATGGGTATAGCTCTTTAAACCATCCATTTTTGTCTCTTAGATCCGATTTTATAGCGATTTTCACCTTTTTATGGATTTTGCCTGTTTTTGGTCTGTGACGTCATCTCTGCACAGTGATCGATTGAAACTTTGGTTATCACGTTGTGCGTTCTTGTACTCTGCGTCGTTCTATCAACTTTTTTCTCACTTTTTGTCGATTTTTCTATTTTTGGTGAATTTTTGAAAATTTCAGCTTTTAGACAGTTTTTGTTTTTGAGTCTCCATAGGTTAACATGGCCATTTTGACTGATTCGTTCTCACTTGGCCTGCTCAGTTTCGGGGCGTTTTTAATAATTCGGACGACTGATTCACGTTTTATACTTTATACTTCAGGGGTGTAGAGTGTCTTTTTGACTTTTTTTGCGTTTTTTGGTTTCTCTTAGGTCCGATTGCGTTTTTGTCACTTTTTTCGTTATAACTCGAAAAGTATGCATTTTTTTCTTGTTTTGACTTTTGCAATGGCTTTATCACGTGGGATTACCTATATCTAGGCCTTTGAAGCGTTGATTTATCTTTATTAGAACGGATTTTATGACCCTTTTTTGTTTCCCATAGCGTTAACAATATTGCGACTACAGGTTAGAACTTGGTTTAACATTAAGTCTATGGGGAGAGCTCTGTCTGTCAGTCACCTGCAAAACCAGGGTTTGCAGATTGTGAGATTATTTCAAATTGCGATATCTCCTCAGTTTTGGGACCTTTTTTGACTTTGTTTTTTCCAGTGTCTTTTCGGGTCCCTTAAGGTCACTTTGATCAGTTTTGTTTCACCCTGGGGGGTCTCTTTTTTTGGCTATTTCACTGCAACTTTGAGGCTTTTTAACCCTACTTTAGAGGGGACTTTTTGTGACTTTTTTTTGATTAGATCCTAGCTTGACTCAGCCTCTTTCTTTTGATGTGCTTTTTGACTCTCTAACTCCTTTTTTTGATTTTTGGTGATTTTTTGAATCTTTCATGTTTTCCACCTTTTTAGGCCTAGTATTCCCTTAGGATAGCATTGGAAACTTTACTGATTCGTTCTCACTTGGCCTGCTCATATATGGGGCGTTTTTTATAATTCGGATGACTGATTCTTGTTCCAGGGGTTTGTCTCATTCTACTGGATGGGTCATTTTCAACGATTTCGGCTTTTTTGTCCTCTCTCAGGTCCGATTGCGTTTTTGTCACTTTTTGCGATATAACTCGAAAACTATGCATGCTTTGCGGCCGGTGGGTTTCCTGTTCTGAGATCGTATAGCTTTAACATGGGTGACTTTTCTGATTCGTTCTCACTTTGCCTGGTGCGTTTTGACGCTTTTCGCACCTCATGGGTTTGGCCTGGGTTTTGGTCTTTGTGAGCCTCCGCGGTTTCACCTAGGGCGTTTTGGGTTTTGAGTGGCTCACGGGTTTTGACTGGGGGTTTAGGGCTTTGCACATCTTGCGGGTTTGGCCTTGGGCATTTTGGGATTTCGGAGCTTCGGGAGTTTCGCCTGGGGCGTTTCGGGCTTTGCATGCCACAACGTTTGGCGTGGGGCGTTTTGTGCTTTGTGCACCTCGCTGGTTTGTGGCTTTGTGAATCTCCGGGTTTTCACCTGGGGCGTTTTGGGCTTTGAGTGCCTCATGGGATTTGACTAGGGGTTTTGGGCTTTGCACACCTTGCGAGTTTGGCCTGGGGCGTTTTGGGCTTTGTGAACATCGGGGGAGGGGGGGTTTCGTCTGGGGCGTTTTGGGCTTTGCGTGCCACACGGTTTGGCCTGCGGCGTTTTGGGCTTTGCTCACCTCGCGGGTTTGGCTTGGGTTTTTTGCTTTGTGAGTCTCCGGGGTTTCACCTGGGGGGTTATGGGCTCTGAGTGCCTAACATGTTTTGACTGGGAGTTTTGGGCTTTGCACAGCTTGCGGGTTTGGCCTGGGGCGTTTTGAGATTTGTGAGCTTCGGGGGTTTCGCTGGAGCGTTTTCGGTTTTGCATACCTTTCGCTTGGGGCGTTTTGAGCTTTGCGCGTCTCATAAGTTTCGCCTGAGGCATCTCAGGCATTCTGTGTCTCAAGGTTTGACCTGGGGCGTTTTGGGCTTTGCGCACCTCATGGGTTTGGCCGGGGGGTTTTGGGCTTTGTGAGCCTCCGGGGTGTCACCTAGGGATTTTTGGGCTTTGAGTGGCTCATGGGTTTTGACTGGGGGTTTTCGGCTTTGCACATCTTTCGGGTTTGGCCTTGGGCATTTTCGGATTTCTGAGCTTCGGGGGTTTGGCCTGGGGCGTTTTGGGCTTTGCGTGGTACACGGTTTGGCCTGGGCGTTTTGGGATTTGTGAGCTTCGGAGGTCCCGCCTGGAGCGTTTTGGGTTTGGTGCAACTTTCGCCTGGGGCGTTTTGAGCTTTGCGTGTCTCACAGGTTTCGCCTGAGGCGATTCGTGCATTCTGTGTCTCAAGGTTTGGCCTGGGGCGTTTTGGGATTTGCGCACCTCATGGGTTTGGCCTGGGGGTTTTGGGCTTTGTGAGCCTCCGCGGTTTCACCTAGGGCGTTTTGGGTTTTGAGTGGCTCACGGGTTTTGACTGGGGGTTTAGGGCTTTGCACATCTTGCGGGTTTGGCCTTGGGCATTTTGGGATTTCGGAGCTTCGGGAGTTTCGCCTGGGGCGTTTCGGGCTTTGCATGCCACAACGTTTGGCGTGGGGCGTTTTGTGCTTTGTGCACCTCGCTGGTTTGTGGCTTTGTGAATCTCCGGGTTTTCACCTGGGGCGTTTTGGGCTTTGAGTGCCTCATGGGATTTGACTAGGGGTTTTGGGCTTTGCACACCTTGCGAGTTTGGCCTGGGGCGTTTTGGGCTTTGTGAACATCGGGGGAGGGGGGGTTTCGTCTGGGGCGTTTTGGGCTTTGCGTGCCACACGGTTTGGCCTGCGGCGTTTTGGGCTTTGCTCACCTCGCGGGTTTGGCTTGGGTTTTTTGCTTTGTGAGTCTCCGGGGTTTCACCTGGGGGGTTATGGGCTCTGAGTGCCTAACATGTTTTGACTGGGAGTTTTGGGCTTTGCACAGCTTGCGGGTTTGGCCTGGGGCGTTTTGAGATTTGTGAGCTTCGGGGGTTTCGCTGGAGCGTTTTCGGTTTTGCATACCTTTCGCTTGGGGCGTTTTGAGCTTTGCGCGTCTCATAAGTTTCGCCTGAGGCATCTCAGGCATTCTGTGTCTCAAGGTTTGACCTGGGGCGTTTTGGGCTTTGCGCACCTCATGGGTTTGGCCGGGGGGTTTTGGGCTTTGTGAGCCTCCGGGGTGTCACCTAGGGATTTTTGGGCTTTGAGTGGCTCATGGGTTTTGACTGGGGGTTTTCGGCTTTGCACATCTTTCGGGTTTGGCCTTGGGCATTTTCGGATTTCTGAGCTTCGGGGGTTTGGCCTGGGGCGTTTTGGGCTTTGCGTGGTACACGGTTTGGCCTGGGCGTTTTGGGATTTGTGAGCTTCGGAGGTCCCGCCTGGAGCGTTTTGGGTTTGGTGCAACTTTCGCCTGGGGCGTTTTGAGCTTTGCGTGTCTCACAGGTTTCGCCTGAGGCGATTCGTGCATTCTGTGTCTCAAGGTTTGGCCTGGGGCGTTTTGGGATTTGCGCACCTCATGGGTTTGGCCTGGGGGTTTTGGGCTTTGTGAGCCTCCGCGGTTTCACCTAGGGCGTTTTGGGTTTTGAGTGGCTCACGGGTTTTGACTGGGGGTTTAGGGCTTTGCACATCTTGCGGGTTTGGCCTTGGGCATTTTGGGATTTCGGAGCTTCGGGAGTTTCGCCTGGGGCGTTTCGGGCTTTGCATGCCACAACGTTTGGCGTGGGGCGTTTTGTGCTTTGTGCACCTCGCTGGTTTGTGGCTTTGTGAATCTCCGGGTTTTCACCTGGGGCGTTTTGGGCTTTGAGTGCCTCATGGGATTTGACTAGGGGTTTTGGGCTTTGCACACCTTGCGAGTTTGGCCTGGGGCGTTTTGGGCTTTGTGAACATCGGGGGAGGGGGGGTTTCGTCTGGGGCGTTTTGGGCTTTGCGTGCCACACGGTTTGGCCTGCGGCGTTTTGGGCTTTGCTCACCTCGCGGGTTTGGCTTGGGTTTTTTGCTTTGTGAGTCTCCGGGGTTTCACCTGGGGGGTTATGGGCTCTGAGTGCCTAACATGTTTTGACTGGGAGTTTTGGGCTTTGCACAGCTTGCGGGTTTGGCCTGGGGCGTTTTGAGATTTGTGAGCTTCGGGGGTTTCGCTGGAGCGTTTTCGGTTTTGCATACCTTTCGCTTGGGGCGTTTTGAGCTTTGCGCGTCTCATAAGTTTCGCCTGAGGCATCTCAGGCATTCTGTGTCTCAAGGTTTGACCTGGGGCGTTTTGGGCTTTGCGCACCTCATGGGTTTGGCCGGGGGGTTTTGGGCTTTGTGAGCCTCCGGGGTGTCACCTAGGGATTTTTGGGCTTTGAGTGGCTCATGGGTTTTGACTGGGGGTTTTCGGCTTTGCACATCTTTCGGGTTTGGCCTTGGGCATTTTCGGATTTCTGAGCTTCGGGGGTTTGGCCTGGGGCGTTTTGGGCTTTGCGTGGTACACGGTTTGGCCTGGGCGTTTTGGGATTTGTGAGCTTCGGAGGTCCCGCCTGGAGCGTTTTGGGTTTGGTGCAACTTTCGCCTGGGGCGTTTTGAGCTTTGCGTGTCTCACAGGTTTCGCCTGAGGCGATTCGTGCATTCTGTGTCTCAAGGTTTGGCCTGGGGCGTTTTGGGATTTGCGCACCTCATGGGTTTGGCCTGGGGGTTTTGGGCTTTGTGAGCCTCCGCGGTTTCACCTAGGGCGTTTTGGGTTTTGAGTGGCTCACGGGTTTTGACTGGGGGTTTAGGGCTTTGCACATCTTGCGGGTTTGGCCTTGGGCATTTTGGGATTTCGGAGCTTCGGGAGTTTCGCCTGGGGCGTTTCGGGCTTTGCATGCCACAACGTTTGGCGTGGGGCGTTTTGTGCTTTGTGCACCTCGCTGGTTTGTGGCTTTGTGAATCTCCGGGTTTTCACCTGGGGCGTTTTGGGCTTTGAGTGCCTCATGGGATTTGACTAGGGGTTTTGGGCTTTGCACACCTTGCGAGTTTGGCCTGGGGCGTTTTGGGCTTTGTGAACATCGGGGGAGGGGGGGTTTCGTCTGGGGCGTTTTGGGCTTTGCGTGCCACACGGTTTGGCCTGCGGCGTTTTGGGCTTTGCTCACCTCGCGGGTTTGGCTTGGGTTTTTTGCTTTGTGAGTCTCCGGGGTTTCACCTGGGGGGTTATGGGCTCTGAGTGCCTAACATGTTTTGACTGGGAGTTTTGGGCTTTGCACAGCTTGCGGGTTTGGCCTGGGGCGTTTTGAGATTTGTGAGCTTCGGGGGTTTCGCTGGAGCGTTTTCGGTTTTGCATACCTTTCGCTTGGGGCGTTTTGAGCTTTGCGCGTCTCATAAGTTTCGCCTGAGGCATCTCAGGCATTCTGTGTCTCAAGGTTTGACCTGGGGCGTTTTGGGCTTTGCGCACCTCATGGGTTTGGCCGGGGGGGTTTTGGGCTTTGTGAGCGTCCGGGGTGTCACCTAGGGATTTTTGGGCTTTGAGTGGCTCATGGGTTTTGACTGGGAGTTTTCGGCTTTGCACAGCTTTCGGTTTTGGCCTTGGGCATTTTCGGATTTCTGAGCTTCGGGGGTTTGGCCTGGGGCGTTTTGGGCTTTGCGTGGTACACGGTTTGGCCTGGGCGTTTTGGGATTTGTGAGCTTCGGAGGTCCCGCCTGGAGCGTTTTGGGTTTGGTGCAACTTTCGCCTGGGGCGTTTTGAGCTTTGCGTGTCTCACAGGTTTCGCCTGAGGCGATTCGTGCATTCTGTGTCTCAAGGTTTGGCCTGGGGCGTTTTGGGATTTGCGCACCTCATGGGTTTGGCCTGGGGGTTTTGGGCTTTGTGAGCCTCCGCGGTTTCACCTAGGGCGTTTTGGGTTTTGAGTGGCTCACGGGTTTTGACTGGGGGTTTAGGGCTTTGCACATCTTGCGGGTTTGGCCTTGGGCATTTTGGGATTTCGGAGCTTCGGGAGTTTCGCCTGGGGCGTTTCGGGCTTTGCATGCCACAACGTTTGGCGTGGGGCGTTTTGTGCTTTGTGCACCTCGCTGGTTTGTGGCTTTGTGAATCTCCGGGTTTTCACCTGGGGCGTTTTGGGCTTTGAGTGCCTCATGGGATTTGACTAGGGGTTTTGGGCTTTGCACACCTTGCGAGTTTGGCCTGGGGCGTTTTGGGCTTTGTGAACATCGGGGGAGGGGGGGTTTCGTCTGGGGCGTTTTGGGCTTTGCGTGCCACACGGTTTGGCCTGCGGCGTTTTGGGCTTTGCTCACCTCGCGGGTTTGGCTTGGGTTTTTTGCTTTGTGAGTCTCCGGGGTTTCACCTGGGGGGTTATGGGCTCTGAGTGCCTAACATGTTTTGACTGGGAGTTTTGGGCTTTGCACAGCTTGCGGGTTTGGCCTGGGGCGTTTTGAGATTTGTGAGCTTCGGGGGTTTCGCTGGAGCGTTTTCGGTTTTGCATACCTTTCGCTTGGGGCGTTTTGAGCTTTGCGCGTCTCATAAGTTTCGCCTGAGGCATCTCAGGCATTCTGTGTCTCAAGGTTTGACCTGGGGCGTTTTGGGCTTTGCGCACCTCATGGGTTTGGCCGGGGGGTTTTGGGCTTTGTGAGCCTCCGGGGTGTCACCTAGGGATTTTTGGGCTTTGAGTGGCTCATGGGTTTTGACTGGGGGTTTTCGGCTTTGCACATCTTTCGGGTTTGGCCTTGGGCATTTTCGGATTTCTGAGCTTCGGGGGTTTGGCCTGGGGCGTTTTGGGCTTTGCGTGGTACACGGTTTGGCCTGGGCGTTTTGGGATTTGTGAGCTTCGGAGGTCCCGCCTGGAGCGTTTTGGGTTTGGTGCAACTTTCGCCTGGGGCGTTTTGAGCTTTGCGTGTCTCACAGGTTTCGCCTGAGGCGATTCGTGCATTCTGTGTCTCAAGGTTTGGCCTGGGGCGTTTTGGGATTTGCGCACCTCATGGGTTTGGCCTGGGGGTTTTGGGCTTTGTGAGCCTCCGCGGTTTCACCTAGGGCGTTTTGGGTTTTGAGTGGCTCACGGGTTTTGACTGGGGGTTTAGGGCTTTGCACATCTTGCGGGTTTGGCCTTGGGCATTTTGGGATTTCGGAGCTTCGGGAGTTTCGCCTGGGGCGTTTCGGGCTTTGCATGCCACAACGTTTGGCGTGGGGCGTTTTGTGCTTTGTGCACCTCGCTGGTTTGTGGCTTTGTGAATCTCCGGGTTTTCACCTGGGGCGTTTTGGGCTTTGAGTGCCTCATGGGATTTGACTAGGGGTTTTGGGCTTTGCACACCTTGCGAGTTTGGCCTGGGGCGTTTTGGGCTTTGTGAACATCGGGGGAGGGGGGGTTTCGTCTGGGGCGTTTTGGGCTTTGCGTGCCACACGGTTTGGCCTGCGGCGTTTTGGGCTTTGCTCACCTCGCGGGTTTGGCTTGGGTTTTTTGCTTTGTGAGTCTCCGGGGTTTCACCTGGGGGGTTATGGGCTCTGAGTGCCTAACATGTTTTGACTGGGAGTTTTGGGCTTTGCACAGCTTGCGGGTTTGGCCTGGGGCGTTTTGAGATTTGTGAGCTTCGGGGGTTTCGCTGGAGCGTTTTCGGTTTTGCATACCTTTCGCTTGGGGCGTTTTGAGCTTTGCGCGTCTCATAAGTTTCGCCTGAGGCATCTCAGGCATTCTGTGTCTCAAGGTTTGACCTGGGGCGTTTTGGGCTTTGCGCACCTCATGGGTTTGGCCGGGGGGTTTTGGGCTTTGTGAGCCTCCGGGGTGTCACCTAGGGATTTTTGGGCTTTGAGTGGCTCATGGGTTTTGACTGGGGGTTTTCGGCTTTGCACATCTTTCGGGTTTGGCCTTGGGCATTTTCGGATTTCTGAGCTTCGGGGGTTTGGCCTGGGGCGTTTTGGGCTTTGCGTGGTACACGGTTTGGCCTGGGCGTTTTGGGATTTGTGAGCTTCGGAGGTCCCGCCTGGAGCGTTTTGGGTTTGGTGCAACTTTCGCCTGGGGCGTTTTGAGCTTTGCGTGTCTCACAGGTTTCGCCTGAGGCGATTCGTGCATTCTGTGTCTCAAGGTTTGGCCTGGGGCGTTTTGGGATTTGCGCACCTCATGGGTTTGGCCTGGGGGTTTTGGGCTTTGTGAGCCTCCGCGGTTTCACCTAGGGCGTTTTGGGTTTTGAGTGGCTCACGGGTTTTGACTGGGGGTTTAGGGCTTTGCACATCTTGCGGGTTTGGCCTTGGGCATTTTGGGATTTCGGAGCTTCGGGAGTTTCGCCTGGGGCGTTTCGGGCTTTGCATGCCACAACGTTTGGCGTGGGGCGTTTTGTGCTTTGTGCACCTCGCTGGTTTGTGGCTTTGTGAATCTCCGGGTTTTCACCTGGGGCGTTTTGGGCTTTGAGTGCCTCATGGGATTTGACTAGGGGTTTTGGGCTTTGCACACCTTGCGAGTTTGGCCTGGGGCGTTTTGGGCTTTGTGAACATCGGGGGAGGGGGGGTTTCGTCTGGGGCGTTTTGGGCTTTGCGTGCCACACGGTTTGGCCTGCGGCGTTTTGGGCTTTGCTCACCTCGCGGGTTTGGCTTGGGTTTTTTGCTTTGTGAGTCTCCGGGGTTTCACCTGGGGGGTTATGGGCTCTGAGTGCCTAACATGTTTTGACTGGGAGTTTTGGGCTTTGCACAGCTTGCGGGTTTGGCCTGGGGCGTTTTGAGATTTGTGAGCTTCGGGGGTTTCGCTGGAGCGTTTTCGGTTTTGCATACCTTTCGCTTGGGGCGTTTTGAGCTTTGCGCGTCTCATAAGTTTCGCCTGAGGCATCTCAGGCATTCTGTGTCTCAAGGTTTGACCTGGGGCGTTTTGGGCTTTGCGCACCTCATGGGTTTGGCCGGGGGGTTTTGGGCTTTGTGAGCCTCCGGGGTGTCACCTAGGGATTTTTGGGCTTTGAGTGGCTCATGGGTTTTGACTGGGGGTTTTCGGCTTTGCACATCTTTCGGGTTTGGCCTTGGGCATTTTCGGATTTCTGAGCTTCGGGGGTTTGGCCTGGGGCGTTTTGGGCTTTGCGTGGTACACGGTTTGGCCTGGGCGTTTTGGGATTTGTGAGCTTCGGAGGTCCCGCCTGGAGCGTTTTGGGTTTGGTGCAACTTTCGCCTGGGGCGTTTTGAGCTTTGCGTGTCTCACAGGTTTCGCCTGAGGCGATTCGTGCATTCTGTGTCTCAAGGTTTGGCCTGGGGCGTTTTGGGATTTGCGCACCTCATGGGTTTGGCCTGGGGGTTTTGGGCTTTGTGAGCCTCCGCGGTTTCACCTAGGGCGTTTTGGGTTTTGAGTGGCTCACGGGTTTTGACTGGGGGTTTAGGGCTTTGCACATCTTGCGGGTTTGGCCTTGGGCATTTTGGGATTTCGGAGCTTCGGGAGTTTCGCCTGGGGCGTTTCGGGCTTTGCATGCCACAACGTTTGGCGTGGGGCGTTTTGTGCTTTGTGCACCTCGCTGGTTTGTGGCTTTGTGAATCTCCGGGTTTTCACCTGGGGCGTTTTGGGCTTTGAGTGCCTCATGGGATTTGACTAGGGGTTTTGGGCTTTGCACACCTTGCGAGTTTGGCCTGGGGCGTTTTGGGCTTTGTGAACATCGGGGGAGGGGGGGTTTCGTCTGGGGCGTTTTGGGCTTTGCGTGCCACACGGTTTGGCCTGCGGCGTTTTGGGCTTTGCTCACCTCGCGGGTTTGGCTTGGGTTTTTTGCTTTGTGAGTCTCCGGGGTTTCACCTGGGGGGTTATGGGCTCTGAGTGCCTAACATGTTTTGACTGGGAGTTTTGGGCTTTGCACAGCTTGCGGGTTTGGCCTGGGGCGTTTTGAGATTTGTGAGCTTCGGGGGTTTCGCTGGAGCGTTTTCGGTTTTGCATACCTTTCGCTTGGGGCGTTTTGAGCTTTGCGCGTCTCATAAGTTTCGCCTGAGGCATCTCAGGCATTCTGTGTCTCAAGGTTTGACCTGGGGCGTTTTGGGCTTTGCGCACCTCATATGTTTGGCCGGGGGGTTTTGGGCTTTGTGAGCCTCCGGGGTGTCACCTAGGGATTTTTGGGCTTTGAGTGGCTCATGGGTTTTGACTGGGGGTTTTCGGCTTTGCACATCTTTCGGGTTTGGCCTTGGGCATTTTCGGATTTCTGAGCTTCGGGGGTTTGGCCTGGGGCGTTTTGGGCTTTGCGTGGTACACGGTTTGGCCTGGGCGTTTTGGGATTTGTGAGCTTCGGAGGTCCCGCCTGGAGCGTTTTGGGTTTGGTGCAACTTTCGCCTGGGGCGTTTTGAGCTTTGCGTGTCTCACAGGTTTCGCCTGAGGCGATTCGTGCATTCTGTGTCTCAAGGTTTGGCCTGGGGCGTTTTGGGATTTGCGCACCTCATGGGTTTGGCCTGGGGGTTTTGGGCTTTGTGAGCCTCCGCGGTTTCACCTAGGGCGTTTTGGGTTTTGAGTGGCTCACGGGTTTTGACTGGGGGTTTAGGGCTTTGCACATCTTGCGGGTTTGGCCTTGGGCATTTTGGGATTTCGGAGCTTCGGGAGTTTCGCCTGGGGCGTTTCGGGCTTTGCATGCCACAACGTTTGGCGTGGGGCGTTTTGTGCTTTGTGCACCTCGCTGGTTTGTGGCTTTGTGAATCTCCGGGTTTTCACCTGGGGCGTTTTGGGCTTTGAGTGCCTCATGGGATTTGACTAGGGGTTTTGGGCTTTGCACACCTTGCGAGTTTGGCCTGGGGCGTTTTGGGCTTTGTGAACATCGGGGGAGGGGGGGTTTCGTCTGGGGCGTTTTGGGCTTTGCGTGCCACACGGTTTGGCCTGCGGCGTTTTGGGCTTTGCTCACCTCGCGGGTTTGGCTTGGGTTTTTTGCTTTGTGAGTCTCCGGGGTTTCACCTGGGGGGTTATGGGCTCTGAGTGCCTAACATGTTTTGACTGGGAGTTTTGGGCTTTGCACAGCTTGCGGGTTTGGCCTGGGGCGTTTTGAGATTTGTGAGCTTCGGGGGTTTCGCTGGAGCGTTTTCGGTTTTGCATACCTTTCGCTTGGGGCGTTTTGAGCTTTGCGCGTCTCATAAGTTTCGCCTGAGGCATCTCAGGCATTCTGTGTCTCAAGGTTTGACCTGGGGCGTTTTGGGCTTTGCGCACCTCATGGGTTTGGCCGGGGGGTTTTGGGCTTTGTGAGCCTCCGGGGTGTCACCTAGGGATTTTTGGGCTTTGAGTGGCTCATGGGTTTTGACTGGGGGTTTTCGGCTTTGCACATCTTTCGGGTTTGGCCTTGGGCATTTTCGGATTTCTGAGCTTCGGGGGTTTGGCCTGGGGCGTTTTGGGCTTTGCGTGGTACACGGTTTGGCCTGGGCGTTTTGGGATTTGTGAGCTTCGGAGGTCCCGCCTGGAGCGTTTTGGGTTTGGTGCAACTTTCGCCTGGGGCGTTTTGAGCTTTGCGTGTCTCACAGGTTTCGCCTGAGGCGATTCGTGCATTCTGTGTCTCAAGGTTTGGCCTGGGGCGTTTTGGGATTTGCGCACCTCATGGGTTTGGCCTGGGGGTTTTGGGCTTTGTGAGCCTCCGCGGTTTCACCTAGGGCGTTTTGGGTTTTGAGTGGCTCACGGGTTTTGACTGGGGGTTTAGGGCTTTGCACATCTTGCGGGTTTGGCCTTGGGCATTTTGGGATTTCGGAGCTTCGGGAGTTTCGCCTGGGGCGTTTCGGGCTTTGCATGCCACAACGTTTGGCGTGGGGCGTTTTGTGCTTTGTGCACCTCGCTGGTTTGTGGCTTTGTGAATCTCCGGGTTTTCACCTGGGGCGTTTTGGGCTTTGAGTGCCTCATGGGATTTGACTAGGGGTTTTGGGCTTTGCACACCTTGCGAGTTTGGCCTGGGGCGTTTTGGGCTTTGTGAACATCGGGGGAGGGGGGGTTTCGTCTGGGGCGTTTTGGGCTTTGCGTGCCACACGGTTTGGCCTGCGGCGTTTTGGGCTTTGCTCACCTCGCGGGTTTGGCTTGGGTTTTTTGCTTTGTGAGTCTCCGGGGTTTCACCTGGGGGGTTATGGGCTCTGAGTGCCTAACATGTTTTGACTGGGAGTTTTGGGCTTTGCACAGCTTGCGGGTTTGGCCTGGGGCGTTTTGAGATTTGTGAGCTTCGGGGGTTTCGCTGGAGCGTTTTCGGTTTTGCATACCTTTCGCTTGGGGCGTTTTGAGCTTTGCGCGTCTCATAAGTTTCGCCTGAGGCATCTCAGGCATTCTGTGTCTCAAGGTTTGACCTGGGGCGTTTTGGGCTTTGCGCACCTCATGGGTTTGGCCGGGGGGTTTTGGGCTTTGTGAGCCTCCGGGGTGTCACCTAGGGATTTTTGGGCTTTGAGTGGCTCATGGGTTTTGACTGGGGGTTTTCGGCTTTGCACATCTTTCGGGTTTGGCCTTGGGCATTTTCGGATTTCTGAGCTTCGGGGGTTTGGCCTGGGGCGTTTTGGGCTTTGCGTGGTACACGGTTTGGCCTGGGCGTTTTGGGATTTGTGAGCTTCGGAGGTCCCGCCTGGAGCGTTTTGGGTTTGGTGCAACTTTCGCCTGGGGCGTTTTGAGCTTTGCGTGTCTCACAGGTTTCGCCTGAGGCGATTCGTGCATTCTGTGTCTCAAGGTTTGGCCTGGGGCGTTTTGGGATTTGCGCACCTCATGGGTTTGGCCTGGGGGTTTTGGGCTTTGTGAGCCTCCGCGGTTTCACCTAGGGCGTTTTGGGTTTTGAGTGGCTCACGGGTTTTGACTGGGGGTTTAGGGCTTTGCACATCTTGCGGGTTTGGCCTTGGGCATTTTGGGATTTCGGAGCTTCGGGAGTTTCGCCTGGGGCGTTTCGGGCTTTGCATGCCACAACGTTTGGCGTGGGGCGTTTTGTGCTTTGTGCACCTCGCTGGTTTGTGGCTTTGTGAATCTCCGGGTTTTCACCTGGGGCGTTTTGGGCTTTGAGTGCCTCATGGGATTTGACTAGGGGTTTTGGGCTTTGCACACCTTGCGAGTTTGGCCTGGGGCGTTTTGGGCTTTGTGAACATCGGGGGAGGGGGGGTTTCGTCTGGGGCGTTTTGGGCTTTGCGTGCCACACGGTTTGGCCTGCGGCGTTTTGGGCTTTGCTCACCTCGCGGGTTTGGCTTGGGTTTTTTGCTTTGTGAGTCTCCGGGGTTTCACCTGGGGGGTTATGGGCTCTGAGTGCCTAACATGTTTTGACTGGGAGTTTTGGGCTTTGCACAGCTTGCGGGTTTGGCCTGGGGCGTTTTGAGATTTGTGAGCTTCGGGGGTTTCGCTGGAGCGTTTTCGGTTTTGCATACCTTTCGCTTGGGGCGTTTTGAGCTTTGCGCGTCTCATAAGTTTCGCCTGAGGCATCTCAGGCATTCTGTGTCTCAAGGTTTGACCTGGGGCGTTTTGGGCTTTGCGCACCTCATGGGTTTGGCCGGGGGGTTTTGGGCTTTGTGAGCCTCCGGGGTGTCACCTAGGGATTTTTGGGCTTTGAGTGGCTCATGGGTTTTGACTGGGGGTTTTCGGCTTTGCACATCTTTCGGGTTTGGCCTTGGGCATTTTCGGATTTCTGAGCTTCGGGGGTTTGGCCTGGGGCGTTTTGGGCTTTGCGTGGTACACGGTTTGGCCTGGGCGTTTTGGGATTTGTGAGCTTCGGAGGTCCCGCCTGGAGCGTTTTGGGTTTGGTGCAACTTTCGCCTGGGGCGTTTTGAGCTTTGCGTGTCTCACAGGTTTCGCCTGAGGCGATTCGTGCATTCTGTGTCTCAAGGTTTGGCCTGGGGCGTTTTGGGATTTGCGCACCTCATGGGTTTGGCCTGGGGGTTTTGGGCTTTGTGAGCCTCCGCGGTTTCACCTAGGGCGTTTTGGGTTTTGAGTGGCTCACGGGTTTTGACTGGGGGTTTAGGGCTTTGCACATCTTGCGGGTTTGGCCTTGGGCATTTTGGGATTTCGGAGCTTCGGGAGTTTCGCCTGGGGCGTTTCGGGCTTTGCATGCCACAACGTTTGGCGTGGGGCGTTTTGTGCTTTGTGCACCTCGCTGGTTTGTGGCTTTGTGAATCTCCGGGTTTTCACCTGGGGCGTTTTGGGCTTTGAGTGCCTCATGGGATTTGACTAGGGGTTTTGGGCTTTGCACACCTTGCGAGTTTGGCCTGGGGCGTTTTGGGCTTTGTGAACATCGGGGGAGGGGGGGTTTCGTCTGGGGCGTTTTGGGCTTTGCGTGCCACACGGTTTGGCCTGCGGCGTTTTGGGCTTTGCTCACCTCGCGGGTTTGGCTTGGGTTTTTTGCTTTGTGAGTCTCCGGGGTTTCACCTGGGGGGTTATGGGCTCTGAGTGCCTAACATGTTTTGACTGGGAGTTTTGGGCTTTGCACAGCTTGCGGGTTTGGCCTGGGGCGTTTTGAGATTTGTGAGCTTCGGGGGTTTCGCTGGAGCGTTTTCGGTTTTGCATACCTTTCGCTTGGGGCGTTTTGAGCTTTGCGCGTCTCATAAGTTTCGCCTGAGGCATCTCAGGCATTCTGTGTCTCAAGGTTTGACCTGGGGCGTTTTGGGCTTTGCGCACCTCATGGGTTTGGCCGGGGGGTTTTGGGCTTTGTGAGCCTCCGGGGTGTCACCTAGGGATTTTTGGGCTTTGAGTGGCTCATGGGTTTTGACTGGGGGTTTTCGGCTTTGCACATCTTTCGGGTTTGGCCTTGGGCATTTTCGGATTTCTGAGCTTCGGGGGTTTGGCCTGGGGCGTTTTGGGCTTTGCGTGGTACACGGTTTGGCCTGGGCGTTTTGGGATTTGTGAGCTTCGGAGGTCCCGCCTGGAGCGTTTTGGGTTTGGTGCAACTTTCGCCTGGGGCGTTTTGAGCTTTGCGTGTCTCACAGGTTTCGCCTGAGGCGATTCGTGCATTCTGTGTCTCAAGGTTTGGCCTGGGGCGTTTTGGGATTTGCGCACCTCATGGGTTTGGCCTGGGGGTTTTGGGCTTTGTGAGCCTCCGCGGTTTCACCTAGGGCGTTTTGGGTTTTGAGTGGCTCACGGGTTTTGACTGGGGGTTTAGGGCTTTGCACATCTTGCGGGTTTGGCCTTGGGCATTTTGGGATTTCGGAGCTTCGGGAGTTTCGCCTGGGGCGTTTCGGGCTTTGCATGCCACAACGTTTGGCGTGGGGCGTTTTGTGCTTTGTGCACCTCGCTGGTTTGTGGCTTTGTGAATCTCCGGGTTTTCACCTGGGGCGTTTTGGGCTTTGAGTGCCTCATGGGATTTGACTAGGGGTTTTGGGCTTTGCACACCTTGCGAGTTTGGCCTGGGGCGTTTTGGGCTTTGTGAACATCGGGGGAGGGGGGGTTTCGTCTGGGGCGTTTTGGGCTTTGCGTGCCACACGGTTTGGCCTGCGGCGTTTTGGGCTTTGCTCACCTCGCGGGTTTGGCTTGGGTTTTTTGCTTTGTGAGTCTCCGGGGTTTCACCTGGGGGGTTATGGGCTCTGAGTGCCTAACATGTTTTGACTGGGAGTTTTGGGCTTTGCACAGCTTGCGGGTTTGGCCTGGGGCGTTTTGAGATTTGTGAGCTTCGGGGGTTTCGCTGGAGCGTTTTCGGTTTTGCATACCTTTCGCTTGGGGCGTTTTGAGCTTTGCGCGTCTCATAAGTTTCGCCTGAGGCATCTCAGGCATTCTGTGTCTCAAGGTTTGACCTGGGGCGTTTTGGGCTTTGCGCACCTCATGGGTTTGGCCGGGGGGTTTTGGGCTTTGTGAGCCTCCGGGGTGTCACCTAGGGATTTTTGGGCTTTGAGTGGCTCATGGGTTTTGACTGGGGGTTTTCGGCTTTGCACATCTTTCGGGTTTGGCCTTGGGCATTTTCGGATTTCTGAGCTTCGGGGGTTTGGCCTGGGGCGTTTTGGGCTTTGCGTGGTACACGGTTTGGCCTGGGCGTTTTGGGATTTGTGAGCTTCGGAGGTCCCGCCTGGAGCGTTTTGGGTTTGGTGCAACTTTCGCCTGGGGCGTTTTGAGCTTTGCGTGTCTCACAGGTTTCGCCTGAGGCGATTCGTGCATTCTGTGTCTCAAGGTTTGGCCTGGGGCGTTTTGGGATTTGCGCACCTCATGGGTTTGGCCTGGGGGTTTTGGGCTTTGTGAGCCTCCGCGGTTTCACCTAGGGCGTTTTGGGTTTTGAGTGGCTCACGGGTTTTGACTGGGGGTTTAGGGCTTTGCACATCTTGCGGGTTTGGCCTTGGGCATTTTGGGATTTCGGAGCTTCGGGAGTTTCGCCTGGGGCGTTTCGGGCTTTGCATGCCACAACGTTTGGCGTGGGGCGTTTTGTGCTTTGTGCACCTCGCTGGTTTGTGGCTTTGTGAATCTCCGGGTTTTCACCTGGGGCGTTTTGGGCTTTGAGTGCCTCATGGGATTTGACTAGGGGTTTTGGGCTTTGCACACCTTGCGAGTTTGGCCTGGGGCGTTTTGGGCTTTGTGAACATCGGGGGAGGGGGGGTTTCGTCTGGGGCGTTTTGGGCTTTGCGTGCCACACGGTTTGGCCTGCGGCGTTTTGGGCTTTGCTCACCTCGCGGGTTTGGCTTGGGTTTTTTGCTTTGTGAGTCTCCGGGGTTTCACCTGGGGGGTTATGGGCTCTGAGTGCCTAACATGTTTTGACTGGGAGTTTTGGGCTTTGCACAGCTTGCGGGTTTGGCCTGGGGCGTTTTGAGATTTGTGAGCTTCGGGGGTTTCGCTGGAGCGTTTTCGGTTTTGCATACCTTTCGCTTGGGGCGTTTTGAGCTTTGCGCGTCTCATAAGTTTCGCCTGAGGCATCTCAGGCATTCTGTGTCTCAAGGTTTGACCTGGGGCGTTTTGGGCTTTGCGCACCTCATGGGTTTGGCCGGGGGGTTTTGGGCTTTGTGAGCCTCCGGGGTGTCACCTAGGGATTTTTGGGCTTTGAGTGGCTCATGGGTTTTGACTGGGGGTTTTCGGCTTTGCACATCTTTCGGGTTTGGCCTTGGGCATTTTCGGATTTCTGAGCTTCGGGGGTTTGGCCTGGGGCGTTTTGGGCTTTGCGTGGTACACGGTTTGGCCTGGGCGTTTTGGGATTTGTGAGCTTCGGAGGTCCCGCCTGGAGCGTTTTGGGTTTGGTGCAACTTTCGCCTGGGGCGTTTTGAGCTTTGCGTGTCTCACAGGTTTCGCCTGAGGCGATTCGTGCATTCTGTGTCTCAAGGTTTGGCCTGGGGCGTTTTGGGATTTGCGCACCTCATGGGTTTGGCCTGGGGGTTTTGGGCTTTGTGAGCCTCCGCGGTTTCACCTAGGGCGTTTTGGGTTTTGAGTGGCTCACGGGTTTTGACTGGGGGTTTAGGGCTTTGCACATCTTGCGGGTTTGGCCTTGGGCATTTTGGGATTTCGGAGCTTCGGGAGTTTCGCCTGGGGCGTTTCGGGCTTTGCATGCCACAACGTTTGGCGTGGGGCGTTTTGTGCTTTGTGCACCTCGCTGGTTTGTGGCTTTGTGAATCTCCGGGTTTTCACCTGGGGCGTTTTGGGCTTTGAGTGCCTCATGGGATTTGACTAGGGGTTTTGGGCTTTGCACACCTTGCGAGTTTGGCCTGGGGCGTTTTGGGCTTTGTGAACATCGGGGGAGGGGGGGTTTCGTCTGGGGCGTTTTGGGCTTTGCGTGCCACACGGTTTGGCCTGCGGCGTTTTGGGCTTTGCTCACCTCGCGGGTTTGGCTTGGGTTTTTTGCTTTGTGAGTCTCCGGGGTTTCACCTGGGGGGTTATGGGCTCTGAGTGCCTAACATGTTTTGACTGGGAGTTTTGGGCTTTGCACAGCTTGCGGGTTTGGCCTGGGGCGTTTTGAGATTTGTGAGCTTCGGGGGTTTCGCTGGAGCGTTTTCGGTTTTGCATACCTTTCGCTTGGGGCGTTTTGAGCTTTGCGCGTCTCATAAGTTTCGCCTGAGGCATCTCAGGCATTCTGTGTCTCAAGGTTTGACCTGGGGCGTTTTGGGCTTTGCGCACCTCATGGGTTTGGCCGGGGGGTTTTGGGCTTTGTGAGCCTCCGGGGTGTCACCTAGGGATTTTTGGGCTTTGAGTGGCTCATGGGTTTTGACTGGGGGTTTTCGGCTTTGCACATCTTTCGGGTTTGGCCTTGGGCATTTTCGGATTTCTGAGCTTCGGGGGTTTGGCCTGGGGCGTTTTGGGCTTTGCGTGGTACACGGTTTGGCCTGGGCGTTTTGGGATTTGTGAGCTTCGGAGGTCCCGCCTGGAGCGTTTTGGGTTTGGTGCAACTTTCGCCTGGGGCGTTTTGAGCTTTGCGTGTCTCACAGGTTTCGCCTGAGGCGATTCGTGCATTCTGTGTCTCAAGGTTTGGCCTGGGGCGTTTTGGGATTTGCGCACCTCATGGGTTTGGCCTGGGGGTTTTGGGCTTTGTGAGCCTCCGCGGTTTCACCTAGGGCGTTTTGGGTTTTGAGTGGCTCACGGGTTTTGACTGGGGGTTTAGGGCTTTGCACATCTTGCGGGTTTGGCCTTGGGCATTTTGGGATTTCGGAGCTTCGGGAGTTTCGCCTGGGGCGTTTCGGGCTTTGCATGCCACAACGTTTGGCGTGGGGCGTTTTGTGCTTTGTGCACCTCGCTGGTTTGTGGCTTTGTGAATCTCCGGGTTTTCACCTGGGGCGTTTTGGGCTTTGAGTGCCTCATGGGATTTGACTAGGGGTTTTGGGCTTTGCACACCTTGCGAGTTTGGCCTGGGGCGTTTTGGGCTTTGTGAACATCGGGGGAGGGGGGGTTTCGTCTGGGGCGTTTTGGGCTTTGCGTGCCACACGGTTTGGCCTGCGGCGTTTTGGGCTTTGCTCACCTCGCGGGTTTGGCTTGGGTTTTTTGCTTTGTGAGTCTCCGGGGTTTCACCTGGGGGGTTATGGGCTCTGAGTGCCTAACATGTTTTGACTGGGAGTTTTGGGCTTTGCACAGCTTGCGGGTTTGGCCTGGGGCGTTTTGAGATTTGTGAGCTTCGGGGGTTTCGCTGGAGCGTTTTCGGTTTTGCATACCTTTCGCTTGGGGCGTTTTGAGCTTTGCGCGTCTCATAAGTTTCGCCTGAGGCATCTCAGGCATTCTGTGTCTCAAGGTTTGACCTGGGGCGTTTTGGGCTTTGCGCACCTCATGGGTTTGGCCGGGGGGTTTTGGGCTTTGTGAGCCTCCGGGGTGTCACCTAGGGATTTTTGGGCTTTGAGTGGCTCATGGGTTTTGACTGGGGGTTTTCGGCTTTGCACATCTTTCGGGTTTGGCCTTGGGCATTTTCGGATTTCTGAGCTTCGGGGGTTTGGCCTGGGGCGTTTTGGGCTTTGCGTGGTACACGGTTTGGCCTGGGCGTTTTGGGATTTGTGAGCTTCGGAGGTCCCGCCTGGAGCGTTTTGGGTTTGGTGCAACTTTCGCCTGGGGCGTTTTGAGCTTTGCGTGTCTCACAGGTTTCGCCTGAGGCGATTCGTGCATTCTGTGTCTCAAGGTTTGGCCTGGGGCGTTTTGGGATTTGCGCACCTCATGGGTTTGGCCTGGGGGTTTTGGGCTTTGTGAGCCTCCGCGGTTTCACCTAGGGCGTTTTGGGTTTTGAGTGGCTCACGGGTTTTGACTGGGGGTTTAGGGCTTTGCACATCTTGCGGGTTTGGCCTTGGGCATTTTGGGATTTCGGAGCTTCGGGAGTTTCGCCTGGGGCGTTTCGGGCTTTGCATGCCACAACGTTTGGCGTGGGGCGTTTTGTGCTTTGTGCACCTCGCTGGTTTGTGGCTTTGTGAATCTCCGGGTTTTCACCTGGGGCGTTTTGGGCTTTGAGTGCCTCATGGGATTTGACTAGGGGTTTTGGGCTTTGCACACCTTGCGAGTTTGGCCTGGGGCGTTTTGGGCTTTGTGAACATCGGGGGAGGGGGGGTTTCGTCTGGGGCGTTTTGGGCTTTGCGTGCCACACGGTTTGGCCTGCGGCGTTTTGGGCTTTGCTCACCTCGCGGGTTTGGCTTGGGTTTTTTGCTTTGTGAGTCTCCGGGGTTTCACCTGGGGGGTTATGGGCTCTGAGTGCCTAACATGTTTTGACTGGGAGTTTTGGGCTTTGCACAGCTTGCGGGTTTGGCCTGGGGCGTTTTGAGATTTGTGAGCTTCGGGGGTTTCGCTGGAGCGTTTTCGGTTTTGCATACCTTTCGCTTGGGGCGTTTTGAGCTTTGCGCGTCTCATAAGTTTCGCCTGAGGCATCTCAGGCATTCTGTGTCTCAAGGTTTGACCTGGGGCGTTTTGGGCTTTGCGCACCTCATGGGTTTGGCCGGGGGGTTTTGGGCTTTGTGAGCCTCCGGGGTGTCACCTAGGGATTTTTGGGCTTTGAGTGGCTCATGGGTTTTGACTGGGGGTTTTCGGCTTTGCACATCTTTCGGGTTTGGCCTTGGGCATTTTCGGATTTCTGAGCTTCGGGGGTTTGGCCTGGGGCGTTTTGGGCTTTGCGTGGTACACGGTTTGGCCTGGGCGTTTTGGGATTTGTGAGCTTCGGAGGTCCCGCCTGGAGCGTTTTGGGTTTGGTGCAACTTTCGCCTGGGGCGTTTTGAGCTTTGCGTGTCTCACAGGTTTCGCCTGAGGCGATTCGTGCATTCTGTGTCTCAAGGTTTGGCCTGGGGCGTTTTGGGATTTGCGCACCTCATGGGTTTGGCCTGGGGTTTTGGGCTTTGTGAGCCTCCGCGGTTTCACCTAGGGCGTTTTGGGTTTTGAGTGGCTCACGGGTTTTGACTGGGGGTTTAGGGCTTTGCACATCTTGCGGGTTTGGCCTTGGGCATTTTGGGATTTCGGAGCTTCGGGAGTTTCGCCTGGGGCGTTTCGGGCTTTGCATGCCACAACGTTTGGCGTGGGGCGTTTTGTGCTTTGTGCACCTCGCTGGTTTGTGGCTTTGTGAATCTCCGGGTTTTCACCTGGGGCGTTTTGGGCTTTGAGTGCCTCATGGGATTTGACTAGGGGTTTTGGGCTTTGCACACCTTGCGAGTTTGGCCTGGGGCGTTTTGGGCTTTGTGAACATCGGGGGAGGGGGGGTTTCGTCTGGGGCGTTTTGGGCTTTGCGTGCCACACGGTTTGGCCTGCGGCGTTTTGGGCTTTGCTCACCTCGCGGGTTTGGCTTGGGTTTTTTGCTTTGTGAGTCTCCGGGGTTTCACCTGGGGGGTTATGGGCTCTGAGTGCCTAACATGTTTTGACTGGGAGTTTTGGGCTTTGCACAGCTTGCGGGTTTGGCCTGGGGCGTTTTGAGATTTGTGAGCTTCGGGGGTTTCGCTGGAGCGTTTTCGGTTTTGCATACCTTTCGCTTGGGGCGTTTTGAGCTTTGCGCGTCTCATAAGTTTCGCCTGAGGCATCTCAGGCATTCTGTGTCTCAAGGTTTGACCTGGGGCGTTTTGGGCTTTGCGCACCTCATGGGTTTGGCCGGGGGGTTTTGGGCTTTGTGAGCCTCCGGGGTGTCACCTAGGGATTTTTGGGCTTTGAGTGGCTCATGGGTTTTGACTGGGGGTTTTCGGCTTTGCACATCTTTCGGGTTTGGCCTTGGGCATTTTCGGATTTCTGAGCTTCGGGGGTTTGGCCTGGGCGTTTTGGGCTTTGCGTGGTACACGGTTTGGCCTGGGCGTTTTGGGATTTGTGAGCTTCGGAGGTCCCGCCTGGAGCGTTTTGGGTTTGGTGCAACTTTCGCCTGGGGCGTTTTGAGCTTTGCGTGTCTCACAGGTTTCGCCTGAGGCGATTCGTGCATTCTGTGTCTCAAGGTTTGGCCTGGGGCGTTTTGGGATTTGCGCACCTCATGGGTTTGGCCTGGGGGTTTTGGGCTTTGTGAGCCTCCGCGGTTTCACCTAGGGCGTTTTGGGTTTTGAGTGGCTCACGGGTTTTGAC